>SNQJ01S0000241.1:191455-240368 GCA_010110895.2 Picea sitchensis
ATTTGGTAAATTTCCGAAATGCTTATAGATGACAGGGGGAGTATGTTCTGCAACAAGATCAGTGGAAGAATGTTTCTTCTTTGACATTGATGTCAAAGGGGGAGAAAGGAGTCGAGTTCGAAATGTTTCGGGTGCAGAGGAGATTCTGAATGGCCGAATGCAGAGGAGTGTTGAGTCTGAATGCAAATGTTGCCATCAATGCCAAAGGGGGAGATTGTTGGAAAATTCGGTGAACAGGCAGCGTAAGCTTGTCATTGATGGAAAGTACAACATTGAAGATGACAGGCAAACATAAGACAAGTTTAGAGAGGTGAATGATCGAAAGCAGTGAGTGCACGCAACGAGAGCCATTAGATTTGGTGCAGAGTCACTGACAGTCGTCAGATCGGTGGAAGTTACACGAAGGATAAGTTCCCATGAACAAGAGGAGAGGCTTCATCGGAGAATCGAGAATCGGAGTTTCACGAATCTCGTGAACAATGACAATGAAAACCCCGAAATCGCTATGTAATCACAGCCATTGGATAAGAAGGAATATGGACCGTAGTTTACAACCCTTGTCGGAGAGAGGATATAAGTCGTCATATCTGTATAAGCTGCGAGAGAGATAAGCCATCGGAGAATCGGGGATCAGGACTTTGAAATGTCCATTTCACTCGACAACGAAAACCCCGAAATCACGATATGCGATTTCGCGATTTGATTGCAGCTGTTAAAGAAAGAATGAGATATGGACCGTTAATTTTCTTCATCGAAGTTTCGGGGATCATGATTTCAATATGCAAAGAACACAATGCAACGAAAACCTCGATTTCGTGATATGCGAAATCGCGATTGAATCTGAACCGTCAGATTCAACATGTGATCTAGACCGTTGATCCAACTCACGTCAGATAGGGACACGTGGCACATCCAAGAGTCAGTGGAGGACAGGTGTAAGGAGTACAGAGGAAGTCAGGAATCAACATATTACAGGTCCAAGGGGCGTATGCACATTATCATTGTAAAACCCAAAATCCCGACGAGAGGTATAGTGATAGTCACATGATAGTTGGTCACATGGACCATTGTGTATCCGTAAGGGGCTAAAGCTCGGGAAAGGAGCACATCGGGGATCGAATAATCGAGGGTTCCGAGTACATGTACATCTCGACACTGAGAATGCCGAAATCACGATGAGTGAAATCCCGATGGGATCTGAACCGTTGGATCAAATATTGATCGGAGGGCTGCTGTTCTTTCTCATACATTAATGCTTCAGTTATGAATCCGTTAAGAGAAACAGACTGATCATGAAAAATCGGTTAGCATTTCAGTTGCCAAGACAAATGTCCTTGTATTACCTATTGGAAGGGGAAGTGGAATTGTCAAGGAATCGTGTATAAAAGAAAATGAGCGAGACTGAATTGAGTTGGTTGTTCTGGATGGAAAAAGAACGAAACAGTAAGAAAGGAGAAAGGAGAAGATGTTGAGCATGAAATTTAATGACAGGCAGAGTAGAAGAAGAGTTGAATGACAGAAGAATATGATGTAGAGCAGACATGTTGAAGAAGAGAAGAATTGCAGAAAAGTTTGTTGAAGATCAGATACAGAGAAAGACTGGTAAGAATTATCTGAATAGTTGTCTGTGTATTCATTATTTAATATTCAAGGGTGGTTGGGAGGTGCTCGGGAGGACTGTTGTCCTCAGAAGTTCAAGTGGGTTCTTGAACACAGGAAGTTGTAGCTTTCATCTAGTTGCAACCAGAGAAACAAGGGTGGCAGGGTGGTGCTAGGGAGAATAGGTGTTCTCTGTTATGCAGGTTGGAGCCTGTGTAACTGGAAGTTGGTGCTTCCATCCAGTTGGTGATGGAACATTTAGGAAGTTGGTGCTTCCATCCAGTTGGTGCTAGAATACTCAGGGAGTTGGTGCTTCCTTCTAGTGGGTGCTAGAGAAACCAGAGAGTTCGAGCTCTCAAACAAGTTGTAGCTTGTAAGACAGAGGTAGTAGCCTCACATTGAGTTGGTGCTCAATTGTAAATGATGTACATAACTACAAAATACTTCCTATCATTTCGAAGAAGAAGAGGTTTTCTCCCTTTATGGGTTTCCTCGTGAAAATCTGTCTCTTTGTGTACTTCATGTGTGACTGATGGTTTTTACTTTTACTGTTCATATGTTGTACATTGTTGATGACCACATGAAGAAAGATTAATAATGTTTTAACAGAATTAAAATTGTTTAAGCTTATATACAACTGATTCACCCCCCCCCCCTCTCAGTTGTTTTAGTATTTCCAACACAATCTTCAAAAATCATGGAATACGATGACACATGGAAAGCATCAAGTGTGTCCACATCACCCTAGAAAATGTTAACAGGCCATGTCACTCTGGCATGCCGTGACTTTGGAAATCCGGACTTCAGAGGATTTCACTTTAGCACATTATAAATTTTCGAATACTAAACTTTCGAACAAGTGTTCCCAAGATCTTCGAAACTTCAGGCTCTGGAACTTTGGAACTTCGAGCTTTGGAATTTTTCGATGTTGAACACCACCCCACCTCCGAACTTCCAAATGTTAGGATTTTGAACCCTTGCTAATATTCAGACACGTGTCTCCGAACATGAATGATCTGGATTGGTTCCATACTTCGAGAATTTGAGGAACTCTTCCTCCCAGTGACATAAGGACTAAAATTCCTGAATGTCAAATATTTGCTAATCTGTAGACACGTGTCCCAGACGACGGACAACCATGATTTTCTCTGGATTTCGGGACTTCGGGAGATTTTATTCTTGGTAGCTTAAGGACTTGCTTCTCCCAAAGTGCCAAACCTCCAAACTATTGTGAGATATACAGATCACGCTTTCTCACTCACATATCTAACAGTTGGGATCTGATCTTCTCCATTGTTCCTCCCCTCTTGATCTGTGCCTGGTCCAAGGACCCAAATATGTCCTTGGAGAAATCCAATGGTCAAGTACTCCTCCCTGTGATCTACGATGTAGATTCACTCCGAGACTTCAGAGATGCAGGGCTTTTACCTCCTTTTCATCAAAGACTTAGAATTTTCTGAAGAAACGAAGTCCGAAGGACTTTGGTACTTAACGACCTTGCACCTTCTCCAGATCCGATGACTGCGAAGGATATGTCTTCTCCTCAAACAAATCCAACGGTCCAAATCTAAACTTGCTCCCATTGTGGTGATCATTCCCAAATTCGAAAGGGATGGTCATGATCCTTCAATCCTCTAGTAAGGATCTCATACATTCTATATTTTCCGTGGACTCTACAATGCCATTCCTCCTGAGATTCATGAATTTAGAGTCCTAAATCGATCTCAACCACAAGATCTTGTCTAATAGATCTGACCCATTCTAGCCCGGTGTTTCAACCTATAGCTCTGATACCAATCTGTAATGTACACATCCACCCACAGGCCCATGCTACACCACTTAAACAAGATACAACACACCCAACCACCAGAAGGCGAGGTAGGTTGCAATCCCAAGACTCAGTTCTCTGATATGAGTTAAAATTCTAACAACATTTAATATGAAATCAAGCAGGAATAAACCACATGCATTAATCAAGATCTAGGCTACAAAATACAAAAGTAAGCAATGTCCCATGCATAAAAAATAATCAATAGACATGCACATTAAAAATTCATATCTCGGAGATAATTAAATACATAGCGGAATAACATTATATAAAGAACACAAAGAGTGCTTGTATTTCAAGTAAACATTCACCAACTGGCTGCAGACCAAGGAAGTTCCTCCCAACCATGGACACTATTGTTCATTTACTCTCAACAACAGATCACCCCCGAGATATGGCTATGAATCCACAAGGATGGGTCCTAGGCCAAATCTAAAATATGCTACAGTTGGCTAACTAGCTCTCTGGTTTCCCAACCACACAACAAATCCTAATTTCCATCTCTCTTTCCCCCTCATCCTGCACAACCCAAAGAAACATACACCCTTCTCTTCCATGCAGTTCCTCAGACTATCCCATTTCTCTCCAGGGCTCTAGTGCTACTTCTTAAGAAATATCCCTACTAGAAACTCCAAGGGTTCTCAACTGTGAACAGTTCTATCCGAACTGCCATCAATCTCATAACTAACAGGCCTCTCAACAATCAAGCTATCATAGGCCTTTCAACACTCACAAAAATCCAAAGTGCACCAACTATCTTCTACCCAGCCTACACAGCCCCAAGAGAATGGACCCCCTTCTCTACCACGCAGTCCCTCAAGTTGTCCATCTCCTTCCAAGGCTCCAGTACTTTTGGTTAATAATATCCCTGCACATGAGAATCCATTTCCTTCTGGACTGATTAGTAATCATTACAACCATTCATTAATGGCTCTCCTCTTCCTACCATTTGTTTACATGCTCATCCCGAGAGCATATGAACTAGCAATAGTGAGTGAATATGAAAGAAGAACAAGGGAACAAAACGAACCGGGGAAGAAGATGAACAAAAGGGAAGAATGACCACCAAAATTCACCTAGATCCATCCTCATGCATCCATTCGTATCCATGCTCAAACCAAGATCACATGAATTCAACTCGAGTGAAGGAAAATGAAGAAGAAGAAAAACCAAGGAGAAGAAGCACACGAAACAACCCGCAAGGGATGTTTATATAATCACAAGAACCAAGAACCACATGGTCTTCCCCATGAATCCCATGTAAGCACTTTTCTCCATAAAATCAATTATGGTAAATAAAAATAATAATAACAAGACTTAGCCCCTCAAGCCACCTCTCTCATGGAATCATATCCCCCTATCTCTTTTGTCCTTATCTGTCTTGCAGCCCGTGGTGTATTTTATTAATTTATATGAAGTATTAGATTTCCTAGGGACTCTGGCCCCTTTTTGACTTTACCGAATCACCAGCCTAAGTCACAATCACATAATACATTATAGTTCATAAGGGTTAAAACTGGTATGTTACACATAATAATATTACTACCATAGAAAAATTGTCTTAGCAAGGACAAGATCGCATGGAAGGATTCTTGGGGGTGGGCGACTTCATATTCCAGCTCTAGACTCAGCTGTAGAATTCCCCCAAAACCAATACTATCAAGGACCACATATGCACATGGGAGGTGAAAATTAATGAAAACAAACAATCATTGGCCTCCCTCCAACCTACAACATGCAAGGAGGTGATGACATAAATATTTGGCCTCCATCGACAAATCACATCTACCCAGAACGAGAAACAAACATTTTTCATTGTCATGTTGGAAGCACAAGAAAAGGTTTTCCAAGATATGAAGGAAACCCTAGTGATTGAGTTGGGCATACAAATCAAGCCTATCCCCAAGTCCACCACATCAACATAGGTCAAAATGTTTTCCAAGATATGAAGGAACTATTGGAATCATTTGATCAATTTGACTTGGAGTTTTGGAACTTCATCGCCCAACTCATGCATAAGGTATTATCCATCGTCTTTGTCGCACCACAATAAGGTTCGTTGTCTCGAGGAAAATCCAACTAATAGTGTTGGGGTCCTGTTGGCACCATAGTGTTGGAAAGACCACATATATGCACCAAAAGTGTTTTGATGTATGTGCACACCACAAGTTTTTTATTTTACAACACCAATATTCAATGTGTGCAAACTAGTCTCTAATGCAACCACGCCAACCATTTTGTAGCACACACGTCAACTCTGGTACCGTGAAAGGACTTCTAAGAAATCACGTGTGCATATCCAGTCATTAAAGGTCAATTGTAATTATTAGTAACCAATTTTGTAATTGACCAATTGGTTGTGCTTCAGGTTGTTAGTGATCTGAAAGAGTTTTTATCATTGTAATGCTTATGGAGAGATAAAAGGAACGCATGTGAACCGGTTGGAGAGGATTGTTGGGTTTGTTGTGGTTATTCATTGTAGTTCCTTGGTCTGCTATGGTTGTTGTATTTCTTTGGTTGTTAATGTAATATGAGAGAGAAAGTAGATCTAGATCTGAGTTCTTTGGTCTCTGGTTCGAGTTGAATGAGACTTTGAGAAGGCTACAACCCAGTATGTATCTGAATGTCTATATGTGAATGAATAATGAAAGAATGAGACTTGAATTTGTATTTTTTTTCATGACCTTTGTTATGGATGAATTCTTTCTATATGTGTTAGACTTTATTTTACATGTATGAATGTTGATGTGAATGGGTAGAATCTAATGTATAGTTCTAGTGTATCACGTGTTTCCCATTTTTAATGTTCCTTCATGCAATGAACAATTGTTCGGTCTCTATTATTCTCATGAGTGTCTCAGGTGAGACCTTATTCAGTTCCCAAATATTGAATATGTCGACGTTGATAGGGTATTTGTTGGTAGCATATTTCGAACCATGGGTCTAAAACCCCAAGCCAACACAAATCGTGAAGCCAACATTGTAGGTGAGATGGCCACCGTGTAGCATGTTTATTATCAACCCTAAAAGTAAAATCCTACAGTTTAAGCATGGAAAATATAAGAGAAGAATCTTCCTTAGACCAAATTGGGGTGTATGCGAAGAAGCGTTTAGAAAGAAGAGAAATAGTGGACAGATTTAACCCTAATTGTGTGTGCAAGTACAACCATAAGAAATTTGAGTAGTGTCAATTAGGTTTAGCTTGGGTGGTTGGGAGGAATTATTTTCATCCTCCCCACTCATGTTCAATTCCTTCAAGTGACATGTTAAGATTTTAATGAGTATATTGTTATAATGGCTTCAAGCCCTGTTTTTTACCTCCCTTGTGCCTTGAAGATTCTAGGGTTTACCCTAGGTCATCCTTTAAATGAGAGGAAGTATTGGTGTTTTTCCTTGAGTAGTGTAACCTAGAAAAAAATAATAATTTTTGAGTAATGTAAGACCCATCTTAACCACATATCTATTAAACACATCATTCGGCAAATTCAAAAGAATAAAAGAAGAGAAAAAAAACCTTGATCACAAGGAAACTTTAACGTCTAAATAGACCATATAAATATCAAAATCACCCTAAAACATAAATAACTTTATAAGTGACTAGTTAAAATCACGACCAAATAAACATACAAGAATAGATGCAAGCATGCAAAGAAATTCATCAATGAAAAATTAGACCTTAGGAATTCATCTAATGAAAACCTTAATGTTGTTGTTAGATGAATTTTTTTGTCTAAAATGTTACGTACTTGCTCTAGAAAAAATAAATGTTATTCTATTTTCCAATGAAATTATTTGGAACCATTGTTTTGGTGAGAATATTATATGTTTTCAAACATTAAAGTTAAATGTAAGTTATGGAATTTTGTCATACATTACACAAGCACCATGTGGAATAGTAACACAAATCCTAATCATTGATCTTGAATCACCACATGATTACATTTAATTGGGTATGTTAAATCAAGGATTCTTCTAATTAGCATGTTTGTCAAGAGGACAGGGGGTCTAGTCAAAACCATCTCTCTCACATCAGTTGGTAAAAAAAGGTTTAGTTGAAGTGAAGACCTTAAAAATCCATGTCAATGTTCATTCCACATACCTCTAAGAGGTTAATGGGATGTTGGAGTCCTTGGGATCCAAATATGTGGATAAAAGGAAAATAACCTTGGTTTTGAAGGCATAACTAAATGTCACAAGTCAAGGTATGGGTTGTGAAAGCATAAGACTCCAACCTTCAATGGAATATCAAAAGAGGAAATGAAACAGGGGCATGGTTGGTAGCTATAGATAGGTACATGATACTTGAGGGCTTTAACACATGTGAGAAGACCAACTTTTCCATATATCAACTAAATAAGGATGAAAACTTGTGGTGGGATCATTTGAAGAAAAAACAAAAAATTGAAGAGAACCTAAACTATAACATTTCCAAGGAGCACTTTGAAGATAAATATCTAGGGGAGATGTATTTTAGAGGAAATTAAGATGGATAATATGAAATCAAGCAAGGACCAATGATTGAGAATTAATTTGAATGAAAATTCATAGAATTGAACAAGTATGCACATGAACTTAGTGAATATTTGAGAGTTGGTTAATTAATTGGGATATAAGATTAAATACAAAGTTAGAACCTTCTTACCTAAGACCTTGATCAAGGCGATGCAAAGGACTTGGTTATGTGGATTTGAAGTAAATAGAACAAAGACTTAAGTGGGAAGCTTAACCAAAGAATCAATAACCACAAAACTTGGTAGAGAAAGTTTTATCTTAAGAATTTCAACCCTAAACACTATACCAAAGACAAAAAGGGATAGGACCCAAAGAAACTAGGAACTCCACAATTCTAGAAGAAAATGTTTCAAATGTGGAACGATAACATATAAATCATATTGATTTCCTAAGAAGAAAAAAATTGTGCTGGGATTTGTTAATCACATGGAGCCATAAGATACAATGGAGGATCAATTTGATGAAAGATATATGCAATAAGGGATTATCATTAGGCCTATTGTTGAGGAAATTTGGTTTAAAGTTGAGGTATTGTATCTGTTCATAGATTTATCTTCTTGGTTGATACAAGAAGATTTCATAATTTTATCTCACCTACGGTGGTGGTCAATTGTAATTTTACTACCAAAAAATTCTAAGATCCCTCGAGGGTATAGATGGCCAATGGTGCTAAGAATAGCGTGAGTCAATTAGTATTTCAGATTTCAGTGGTTGGAAAAGCA
Source organism: Picea sitchensis (assembly GCA_010110895.2). Lineage (NCBI taxonomy): Eukaryota > Viridiplantae > Streptophyta > Pinopsida > Pinales > Pinaceae > Picea > Picea sitchensis. The sequence goes on from SNQJ01S0000241.1 coordinate 200,117, forward strand.
CCATCTATTTTCATGAGTTAGTATTGAGATCTGATGATAAATTATTGGTTAGGAAAGGTTAGAACTCCATAAAAACAAAAAGACTAATTCAAGAAGAGAGTGGAGTGTTTGTATGATGAGGGTATGGTTACAATATTGGTTTGCATTGATGCATGTAATGAAGGCATCAACGAAGTCCTAGTGCAATATGGAAGAGTGGTTAGTTATGAATTGAGGAATTTGAAAAAGCATGAGGAAAATTATTCTATGCATGACTTCAAACTCTTGGCAATTGTTCACGCTTTGAAATCTTGGCACCGTTATTTTATTAAACATAAGTTTGAGTTACATTTCAATCATGAGAATTGAGGTATTTGCAAACTTGACCTCGGTTGAATGAAAGACAATGGAAATGACTGGAATTTATCAATAGCTATGATTATGATATTAAATGCATTAGGGGAAAAGAGAATAGGGTCACATGCACTAAATAAAAGAACACATGTGGTTGTGATTTCACAAGCCCAACTAGATTTGAGGGTGTTGATTAAAAATCATTCCATGGAGGATAGTCCACATTAGGAGGTGGAATTTGTTGAGGAATGAAAATGATGCAACAAAGTATGGAGTTATCACTTGGCAGATTATGGTTTAGTTTTCTCATAGAGAGATCATATCTATGTTCTATACTTCTAAGAACCTAGGAAGTTGGTATTTCATGAGACACACAACACTCCTTACTTTTGTCATATAGGGTATCTAAGGGATTGTGTGGGCATAAAAAAGAGATATTTTTTGTCGAGCCTCATAAAAGTAGATACAATAGAGTGATTGTGAGAGGATTAAAATTGAGGATAAACATCCAAAAGGGAAGTCACACCCTTTAAGCATACCTAAATGGAAGTGGGAAGATATTACTATGGATTTCATTACCATATTACCAATGAATTCTTGAACTAATGATTTCATCTTTGTGGTAGTGGATCGTTTAAATAAAGTATATCACTTCATTCCCATAAAGGTTTCTCAACATACATGATATATTGCTCATGTATTTATCATATATGGGGTTATATTGCATGGAATTCAAAAGTCAGAGATAGGTACTAAGTTTAATTTAGTATTTCATATAATATAGATACTAGTGGTCAAACAGAGAGGGTGAACCATGGATTAGAAGACATTCTTTGCATGTTTGTGATGAACCGACTTAGAAGGTGGGAAGACTATCTTCCTTTAGTGGAATTTTCATATAACAATGGCTATCACCATTCATTGGACATGATCCCTTTCAAATCATTGCATGGAACAAAGTGTAATTTACTAGTTAGTTGGAAAAATTTGGAAGTCAGGGGAACCCAATCCAATGTGACCTTGGGTGAGATGAAAGAGGTGGTGAAATGGGTGAAGCAAACAATGAAATTAGTGTAGGATATGTATAAGAGTTATGAAAATAAGGAAAGGTCAAAGAGAAACTTTCAGGTTGGTGAGAAAGTTCTTCTTAGAGTGGAATTGAAGAGGAGTTCGAAGTTAGGAAAGTGAAGGAACTTGGCACCAAGGCACTATGGACCTATTGAGATGTTGGAGAAGATTGGTTTGGTGGATTACAAATTCGCATTACCACCACATGTCGTTGTACATGATGTTCTTCATGTATCCTTACTTAAAATATACATTTATGATTCTAGTTATATTTTGGACTTTGTGGATTTTCAAATGGAACTTCCATATAAAGGCCTATTTGGAGATAATGGGTGCTAAGTAGTAGCACTTGCAAAATAGAGTGACATATTGGGTTGAGATTAGATGGAGAGAATATACAAAGGGTAATGACATTGAGTTGTATTTTAAATTAAGGGAGATTTACCTTTATGTATTAATTTTTTATTATCTTCAATGAAGGAGATTCTTCACTGGGGGAGGAGTTGTAGTGCCCCATTTTGGTTGTTTTATGTCATTTGTTGAGGTCAATTATTTTGAGTTGACTACATTATCTTGATACCTTAGGTCAATTCTAGGACTTTCACTAACTAGGGTAAGATTTCATGAGCAACCCAAAAGTTGTTATAGGAACTTGTGATTATTATGAATACTAATGAAATTTCCAAGTTATCATAGTGATAATGAGTTATTTGTTCTCGAGACCCCATTGGCATTCATGATATATCACCAATAGCCCAAATTATTGAATTATTAGTTGTAGAGGACAACACACTATAAATAAATCAAACCTCTTACTTAAGTCTAGTGCCTTATCTTAAATTGACTTTAGGATACACTTTTGTGTGGGTTTAATGTGGATTTACATGATTAAAAGAGGGTTATTTGAGTAAATAGTTTTTTAGGGTTTCTAGCCTGGAGGGATTAGTAACGTGGCTTTAGTGGTATTCTACCATGAGAACTTATCTTATGACTTGGAACTAAATACCTCTAATCCTATTTTAAGGAAGGGGATAACTTAATTGGGGGTTGGGACCTTTGTTTGGGGAATTAATGATTCTTGTGTTAGTATAAAGAATTGTAGTTGTGTTAGATTTTTCCTTGGGATTAATGACCTTTGGGAAACCCTAGTTGAAAGATATGTAAAGGAAAGTGTAATTTTGTGATAGTGGAGACAATCTATGTTAGGTTCATTTTTTTATCACATTAGTGGGGTGATGTAGCTAGGAAACATCGTAGCCTGTGGGAGGTATTGTTCCAAAGTCCTAGTTGTTTGTGAGAGCATTATGGGCCTTTTGGACATGTACATACTTTAGCAAAAACAATGTGTATTTTCTTTTCCCACTATAGCCATAAGAGGAGGTGTTGATTTTTTAAAGGAGGCTTCACCAACCAATCAAAAGGTTATGAACTTGTGCATACATTGTTTGGACTAAGACCCTTATTTTCTCAGTTGGACCTTGACCCTTCTGCTATTGAATTTAGGTTAGTTGATAGTGAGTCAAGAGAGAGAATATGGGTCTTAAGCCTTAAGGTCCTTGCATGACCAGTACTACCAACATCCTTGGTTGTGCATTTTTTGGGAAGAAAATCACTTAGGAGTGCATATTTCCCAAGTAGCTTGTTGCTTTATTTGTAGAAGACTTGGTTTTCACAATTAAGGGGACTTCTCAAAGTAATATGATTTTCCTCTATTGTTTTAATTTGTTTATTGTTATTGTCACATCCCCATAGTGTGCCTAGACAAATCTTGCGATTGTGCACCTCTTTAGGGTGGGTGACACCATGAAATTTCTCTTTGGCTGCTTAGAAGCACCAAGAATAATTCATCCATGCTATGCCTCTTCACCTATAGCATACCCATACTCCATTCTAGGCTATCGATGAGTCACACTCCTACTCTAGTGCAAATCTTGTGTACTTTGAAATTTTTTGTCAACTTAACAATTATTCATATATAAGAATACATCCATGAACATGAGAAACCAAGAGAACAACAATAGAACAAACGAAATACATGCACATAAATGGTGTGGGTCACATGAACTGTACCTAACACCTGTATAAGTCTTTCTATTGTGAAACAGTTACAATATGAGCACTACCAACTCGGTTTACAACTTGGGAAAAGTCAAATGACTCGCCTCACCTCACCAAGGCACTCATACACATATTCTTCACACCAAGACTCTCTGTCGCAACCATCTTTGCAACCTCCTATGGTGCACCTCATACATTCCCTCAAATGTAGACTTGTTGCCTCTTCATTTTCACAGACTTCACATATTTCAGTTCTACCTCACACATGCCTCCAACATGCCTGCATTTCTATACTTCCCCAAAATCATCCCAAAAGAAGGTTTCCCCATCTCTGCCACAAAATCACCTCGAGGAAGCATAAGTCCTCCCATGTGGAGTGACTTGGATCCTTGAGGGAGATCACCCTTCTTTGTCTAATCCTGCTTCAAAACCACAGAGCTCATATTTTGCAAGATACCAGATATATAAAATATGCAGAACAGAAACGAAATGCTAGAAATGACAGAATAACAGTAAAATATCCATCATAATCTTCACAATACACAGAAATGATATACGAAATAGCAACAGAAATAGCACTTTGAATCAGGTCTTAATTTCCACGGGCCTCGCCAGGGGCAACCTCCAGTCGTGCATTGCTCTATTACAATAATCTCTATGTTAGGTTTCTCATACCCTCGACTTCTATTATACTAAAAAGAAGCATCTAGGAGAAGATCCTTCTAGAAGCGGGAACTTCTATTAGATATTCAACACATATCAATGTATTTCTATTTTATTGAAAGGTCTTATTAATATTGGCCTTTATTGCATTGAAAATATATTATTCTACATTTGTGAGGGGTTAGGGAGGTTGTGTCCCTAACATGCCCTCCCCTATAAAAACAACCTTGTCCTCAAGGCTTGAGATGTGAAGCTAACTGAATGGTATTTGGCGGTTCCCAAGTGGCATGTCTAGCTGTGATCCTTATCACTCCACTTCATCGAGCACTTCCTTGATGGTTCTCAGCCTTGGTGTATCCCTCACGGTCTGAAGCTATGCAGTTTGTAGCCAAATGGACCCTTGTATTCACTCTGGAAGGTTGGTTTGAAGTTGGCACTGGTTCCAATCACCTTCTTCAAAAATGAAACATGAAAAAGCAGGGATGTAGCTTATTTGTTGGGCGGAGCTAAGCGATATACGACTTGTCCCACACACTTTAGAACATGTAGAGACCATAAAATTTGGGTGCTAACCACGACCTTTCGGCCTTGGGAAGTTTTCTTATATGGTTCTTGTGCATGAGAAACCACTGATCCCCTTCTACAAATTGGCGTTATGAGCGACCTTGATCTTCTTGCACTTCATTCTATTACGGGCCATGACCAAGTTCTCTTTAAAATTCTGAAGGATATTCTCTCCCGGAATGTATGAAAAGTGTTTGAATTGACCTTTGGACCTTCAATTACCGGTAAGTATGAGAGAGCGTGATTGTGTCCATACACTTCTTCAAAAGGTCATGCAGTGGTTGTATGGTATGTAGTGTTGTACCACCATTGGGGGAGGGGTAACCATTGAGCCCGCTATTGTTGTTTTTAGATGCAAAGCACTGAGATGGGTTTCCAAACGCTACGTAGAACTTAGTTTGACCATCACATGCAGGATGATAAGTTGGTGAGGATGCAATTGTGTGCCTTAGTAGCTTAGCAGTTCTTACCAAAAGAATTGCTTGTAAGCTAGGTCGTCGAGGAAACAATAGAGTGTGGCATACCATAAAGCTTGAAGACCCGATCCATGAAAATTTGAACCACCGTGAATGGCGATAAGTGGGTGGGAAAGAGCACAAAAAATGAGCATACTTTGAAAGGCGATCCACCACTACCATGATCACTGATTTATTCCACGATTTGAGACCAAATCTGTAAATAAAATCCATAGATATATCCTTCCAAATATCGGTGGAAGCCGGTTGGAGTGTGCACGGAAGTTTGAGTTTCTCCCACTTATTTAGCGTTGGCATACCTCACATTCGACCACAAACTTACGGATGTCCTAATTTATACCATCGGAAAGGCGTTTAACTTCGATCCTTATGTTTGGTAGACCTTGAGTGCCAGTTGTGGGTGTAGCATGGCTTTCAGTCTTGTGGATTTGAGCTTGGATTGTTTACTTAAATACAAAGCGACCTTTGTATGGAAGCTCGTAAAGCCAAAGAGTGATACCACAGGGGAGCACAGCCTTGATTGCGGTTAGCAGATTAGATCGCCGAACTTTGGGGTCTTAGAGCATTCTACAGTTGCCACGGCTTACGCGATGTCGGTACAATGAAGGAAGAAAAAGGAACGTTTAACTCTATCATATTTAAGGACCGATTACATCTTCCCACTACATTGTCTTTACCCTTCTTGGAAATGATCTCCTTAATCCTTAGCGAAAGAGCTTAGTGACCATTTTTATTTGCTCCTAGGAGGTAATGCATTGTTCCAGAAAGTGTTGAGGCTTTGATGGAGTACATCTTGATTTGGAATCGTTGCCCCGAGATAAGGGCAGCCATAATTCAGCGCATGGATCGCCAACGGCCCTACTATAAGTGAGTTTGCCAGTTATTTTGAACCGGTTGTTGTTTTATAAGTAAAGGCCAGGGTGGGCTAAGCTTTCATAAGACGGCCTTGATGCACTCCACGATCATTAGCAGTTTAACACAAATGTCTTTGTGAAGTGCGGGAGAGCCAGAACCGGAGTGCTGCACATGGCCATCTTCAAAGTATGAAAATCTTGAGCAGCTACTGGGGACCAAGTGAAAGAGTTATTTTAGGAGGAAATGAGTGAGAGGTGTTGCAATCTTTTCCATAGTTCTTGGCGAACTTGTGATAATACCCTGTAAGCCCATAAAGAGTACATGGCTTTTGAAAGAGTCTTAGGGTGTAGCCAATATTGCATAGCTTCAACATTTTTAGGATCCACGACACCATCCTTACTTACTAAGATAAAGTATTCTACTTGGGATGCACAAAAGCACATTTTAATTTGAGGAAAGATGTTGGTGAGTAGTCGAGAACTTGATCCACATGGAGTCGGATAGTCTTTCCAGGTTTTTTCTATATATGAGTATATCATCAAAGAAAACTAGGACAAAATGGCGAAGAAAGAGCTGAAGACATGGTTCATGAGGCTCACGAAGGTGGAAGTGTTACCTGACAAAGGGCATGACCAAAACTAAGTAGTAGCCCTCATGAGTTCAAAAAGTAGTCTTAGGAATGTCGGACTCTTTCATCTGGATCCCCGAGTGATGCTTAGAAGATCCAAGTTTGGTGAGAGAATTGGGCTCCCTTTCAGGTTCATCAGAGGTCATCATTGGCCAAGGATGGGAAATTGTCTTTGATGGTGAGTTTGTTAAGGAGGCAGGAAGTGGGGAACACATTCGCCCGAACCTTCTTTGTTGGTACCATGGCCCATTTGGAGAGGTAAGGTTCGTGCTGATTATTGGATAAAACTCACGTGATGGGAGTTCTTGGACCATTTTCAATTTCATTCTTTTGGACAAAGGGTGGCTGATATGGGCGTATGTTGGGAGGAAGGCTTCACAGTACCAAGGAAATGGAATGATCATGAACCTGCATGGGAAGAGAGTCCTTAGAAATTAAGGCAGTTTGATGTTTTGAACAAGAGGGCTTGGAGGTCTTGGGAACGCGGGTGGGATCTCGTGGCTTGAATGGCATGGAGTTGGGCTATGACGCAGGAATGACCTTTTGACAATTTCTCCATCTGATGAGGCCATTGATCTCAGGTGACCCAGCGGTGATGCCTTGAAATTTATGTTTACAGCCACCTTGGTCCAAGTGCATGGTTAAGTTCTGAAAGTCCATGATAATGGGATAAGGTTTGAGCCATTCGGCAACACAATGTCACAACCTTCCATGTTAATAGAAAACATATGTGATTTGGGTTGTAGTCACCTATTTGTAGGTGCACATTTTCAATGCCCTCCACATTTCATGAGCCCCCATTTGACAATCCTTGATTTGGAAATTATTAGCGGCATGGATATAGCAATGGGTTCCTTGGGAGATGCGGCGATGAATAAAGTTGTAGATGCTTGCCACTATCAACGAGATGATGAACTTTGATTCATGATATAATAGGTGGATTTTGAGAGTTTGGGGTGTAAGAGAAGCGTTGAGATCATTAAGGGAAATGATGGGTTCTTCTAGCGGGGAGGTTGAGGAAGGAGGGTTTATTTAGGAAGTGTCGGTGACTCGGGAGCGAGTGTCATCCTTCGTCTTCTTCCGAAATATCCTTGGAGATAGCCATAAAGAGATTTTTGTTCCTTACATTTGTGCTGAGGAAGTATTTGTCATCAGTTATAGCTGGTCCTTTGAGTTATTAAGTTCAGCCATTTTAGCTTGGTTCAATTTTTGGATTTTAAAGGGAGCAGAGGGAGTAGTGGGGTTTTCTTGTTTAGAAGCGGAAAGGAAACTACGGTTTTGAGAAACAATTTGTTGTGCTTCTTTGGATTTTGGTAGCCTCCACCCAAAGTGGTAAAGTTCGAACCATGAGGACATGGGCCTAACCTCCTCCTTGACCTTGATAAAGCCTGCCAAGAAACAAAGCATCGATCATGCCTTATGTTAGAAAACCCAGAGACTCAAATGAAGCTATAGAAATCTTCGGTATGCACGATTGCTTCAATAATTTGGTCAAAGCGGCTAATGGTTGGTGTCAGTCATCAAAGCGTTCATAAAGCTCAACAACAAATTGGTCCAAGAGCAGTACATCCTTGACGGGAAGTTTTTCCTCCATTGCCACCATTGCCACCATTCTTGATGTAGATGGAACACCATCTAGGAGTTTAGCCAAGTCATCGTAATGTTGTGAGAGAAATAATGTTCCATTTGTGTGACCCAACGGTGAAGTGCAGGCCATCAAGATTTAGTTACATCCACTTGTGAGTATGTCCCTTTGAAAGTGATGATGTGGTTGGAAGGAATGGGAAGAAGTTCACCTTAGGTCTTTTTAGGTGCATCATCATGAGAGGGATTTTGAGTTTGGTCGCGAGTGCACCTGTGACAGATTCAAGTTCATTTGACTTCCGCCATTGCAGACAGCACGACTACATGAATGGATAAAATTTCATGGAGGCATCCACGGGGAGGCAATAGTAGCTTGAGTTGTTGCACTTCTTGTTGGGTCTCAAGTAAACCATGTTGCGGAGTGTTGAAGCGAGACTCTAGTTACCCAGTTCTGGTATAGGCCATGATGTGGTGGTGAAAGAGGCTGGTGGGGGTCAGAAATTTTTTGAGAAAAATGATATGGATAAAATTGATAAGGAAGAGATGGAATCTAATGGAATAGGTCTCAAATAATGGTGAAAATGGGTGATTGAAAAGGGTTGGTGAGAATTCAATTTTCTTGAAAAATGATATGGATGAAATTGATGAAGTAGAAGAGATGGAGTCTAATGGAATAAGTCTCAAATAATGGTGAAAAAAATTCCAGGACTTTTTTTTTTTTTTTTTGGCTGTGGGGATATGCTTTCGTCAGAAGAATGATCTGATCTTTGCGAAATCCCAAATTGAACCCGAGTATTGCCAGCAGAATCTGGATGTAGGTTAATAGATCTAAATTGATTTACTTTATTTTATATTATTTGTTTATGTTCCCCAAAGGGTTAGGTATTCAGGGTTCTGAACCGAGGAGTTTGCCACGATACTGCAAAGCTCGAGAATATCGTGCTGAGGGGTCCAGCAGTGAGTACTCGGCCCAATATCTCAAAACTAAGGAGGATAGATCGTACAATTAGCTATACTACACGACTACCCAGGTAATAGAAATTATCTTCAGTCTTTGATTTCTCGGTGACCTTATGTGATCCGTGGTAGATAGGTTTATCTAGAGAGGGCTTGAGGAAATCTAGGTGGGGTCAGTACAGGGTGTTGTCACGATGCGGCTACCACTCAGAGGGGTACCGGGGTTACAAGGGTAGCCAACAAGGTGCGCTTAGAGCCACTTGTATTTCTGCGTGTATGAATCCTGTGGGACGTAAAGTAGCAACGAGCAGAGATCTTTGTGGCTTAAAGGCGTCGAAATACGTCTCTACCGAAAAAAATACCCACCATTTACGCCAAGGAAAGTGCTCGATACCACTTGCAAGATACGGATATATAAAATATGCAGAGCAGAAGCGAAATGCTAGAAATAGCCAGAATAGCGATGGAAATATCGATAATCTTCCATGATACATAAATGATATCTGAAATATGACGCTGCTGAATCGGATAGCAATGTTCGCGAGGGCCTCTTGAGGGCAACCTCAGTGAACAGCGGCTCTATTACAATAATATCAAGCTAGGGTTCTCACCCTCGACTCCTATTATACTAAAGAAGCATCTAGAGGGAAGATCCTTCTAGAATGGAAGCTACTAATGGATCCTTCTAGAAGCGGAAGCTTCTATTAGGTCTTCTTACATCCGCCTTATTCTATTTTATTGAAAGGTCTTATTAATATTGACCTTTATTACATCCGAATACATTGATCTACCTATGTGCGGGTTAGGACCTTAACATATTTATCTCTTCCAAGATCCCTTCCTTGGTTGTGCAACATTGTTCCTTTATAAGTGTTGGCTCCCCAAACGATCAATATAGGTAAACCAACGCGACCCATGAGTTTCCCTTTCTCAATGTTGGGCCAACCTCTCATGTGGGCGCATTCGGGTAGCTTTCCCAATCGACCCACTGAACATGTCATTCCGTCATTGGGTCGAGCTACCAAACTCTTGACTGGTTCCCCCATCTATCCAATTGACCTCTCATTTGGGTGAGCGTGCCCTCCTCATGCATTGGTCAATTCATCTATTTGGTGGAGTGCCCAAGTCTTTCCCTCAACCCTTCGCCAAACCATCCATCATCTGACTTGTGTCACAAGGATTCTTGGGTGGAGTCTCCCCTTGGTGCATTGCATGGCCAAGGAGCCCCAACTCTCCCCATAAATGAAGACTTCATTTCTTCAAATGCACTTAGCATCCTCCCTGCCTAATTTACTTCGTTTTTTTCTATGGTGGAAGTTCACACATATGGGATTGGTTCCCCAGGAATTACATCCTCCCCCACTCCAAGATATTGTTTCCCTCAGCAAAATCCACAGAAATTTGTTGTCTCCAAGCCTCTGCACGAACTCATGCCTCCATCCACGACTAAGTTTGCTAGAAACGCCAAGTTTATCTGTGAAATGGAAACCCTAAGTTTCCAACTTGCACTACAATCATCTGTAATATGTGCAACCATACACACTTCCCTCTGCCCAAATTTGTGTGCAACCAAGATGTCTGCTACGATGGAAATACATCTCCTCCCCAACTATGTTTGCAATGTCTAAGTTTTCACTATCCTACTACGACAATCACTCTTTGTTTCACTGCTTCAGTTGTTGCTTCAACTACTACTGCAACCTCAACCAAAACTTAAAAAATTTCTAAGTGTTGAACTCCTGTGAACTAACTACTATGTTCATAATTCAACAATCTATGCCATGTCTCTGCACACTGATATTCTACATGGCTTAGAATTATTGGTTAGCTAATCCAATCGTCATTCCCAACTCATGAAAATGCACTTCCTCATGCCCAAAATTGGTCTTTTATGTTGGATCTTTGTCACTTTGTCCAATCTAAAGACTAAGGAAAGTTTCCATCCTTGCCTCACTATTTTTGTCATCATATGAACTTCATCAAGGAGATCGTCCACAATGTCTAAGTTTTGCACTTTGAACCTACTAGTGCATATGTACATTTACTTCCTTCCGCAAGTCGATCCATATGCACAAAAATCTCACACCAAGGAAAGGTCTCCCCTCACCTTGATGAACTATGAAGTCACTCCTAAAAAAATTCATCTACAACAACTTGACTCCATTGTCCACCTCATGGAACAACTAGAAAATATACACTAAGAACTGCATGTCTAGATTGTCTTTGCCTCACTACTTCATTACTCAACCATTTTGTTTCATCTACCTCTCCATGCCTTGGAATGGTTAGGCTTCACCCTCAACCATGCTTCCCCAAAGAAAGAGAAACACCCATTCCCAAGTAATCTCTTCATGTTGCAATGCACCTATCTGCACAATCCTCCAAACGAAGGAAAGTCCTTGCCTTACCTCCTTTTTTTAAGTCACCTCTCTGAAACTAAACATCTTCAATGACTGTGGCCAACATTCCCTCACTCCTCAAACATCCCAACGAACTGTCCAAAGTGATCCAAGTAAAATGAGTCACCTCAAAGAACTTCCATGACTTGGAATGTTCACATCAATGATTTTGTCAACCTCAACCAACGACCCTCCTAGATCTCCGAGTCATCACACAATCATCCACAAGTCATCAAGGTGCACTCTTCCTCATCTAATGTCCCATACCAAAGGAAATCAAACACCACCCAATTCACTTGGTTTGTGTTCTTCCCATTCAAGTTGATTGCCAACAATTCTTGGTCGACTTCTTTGTTGACTCCATCCATATCCTAGAATGAGACTACCTTGTACTTGCTAAAAATGTCCAAACTCTGGCACTATTGTTGTGATTTTCAAGTCATCTTATGACCCAACAAATCTAGCTAAGGAACCAAGAAATATGGCACCTCATCCATCCTTGAAAACTTGGAACAAATATAATTCATTTCCTACTTCACCACAACAACCTATCCAATGTGCCTCATCAAAGAGTTAGGAAAAATCCTATAGACACCTCCACAAATGCATCCAAATCTACCTAAGTCCACCATAGTAATCATCCAAGCAGGTCACCCCAATCTCCCCACACATTCGTCCCATCAAGGCATCTCAACTACTACATGACTTCTTTGAATCTACATCTCTTGAGTCAACCTTATGTCTTCTAGTTATCACCACATGACCATATTGCACTTGAACCATCAATTCATCGTATTTCCCTTTAAAGAACTCACTGCAACACTTAGGAAATGCATGAACTCAAAACCAACCATACCTTTCCAACGACATCCTTGGTTTCACCCATGGTTCAAGTCTGTTGTCTTGGACCTTCATTTTCCTAAGCAACTGATTCTCTACATGAAACCCCCTCAATCACCATCCATAAGTACACAACCTTGCAATATCTTTTCTATGATAAAAGGCTGACTCCATCCGTCCACTTCATAAATTTTTCTAAGTCCCAAACTTGGCATGCAACTGACCAAAATCATGCAACCGACCAAAATCATCTCCAATGTCTTGTCATATCCACACCTTGAATGCTTCGACTTCAAGGCATCGTGCACCCATCGATCGATTGTTAAGTCATACTGCTAATAATTGACTATTGTAACTCTGTGAATAGATACCTCATTTAAAGTTTGTAGTCGATCCACTCATCCAACAACCCAGTTCAACTAAACTATTGTTCTCAGTGATGCATGACACAAAGACATCATGATGGAAACATTCCCAATGAACTACCTACCACAGAGCTCCTCTAATTCTCCTCAAGTCATTAACCAAAGTGATTCAACTTGTTTCAACCCATAACTACTCCCCTTCACAATCACTTTTGCAATCACCCTCTGCACTTTCTTCTCCAATCACTTCTGCGGTTAGATCTGTGAAAAGTCATGTAAAAAATATTGCATTCAAATACCTTTCCCAAGTGATTAGCTCACCCAATGAACTCTACGCCTGGTCTCTCCAAGGTATGCACAACAGGTTCGGTATTGAATTTCATCACACATCAAACCAACCAAGTGTACCCAAACTATCTTTGCGATCAAGTCTGTGACAATTTTTGTGATCACCCACCCTGTCCAAGTGCTTCGTTTCACCATAAACTCTGCTCTTGACTTGTACAAGGTGTGTGCCCAACTTAACCTTCCATTGCACTTTCAATTGAACCTATGTCATAAGTCTGATGCAAATTCTATGATGAACCAATTCACTCCACCGAATGGTTCACTAAGTCTGTGAACATTCCCACCGAACTGACTTCTCAATGAATTTCCTTCAAAGTTAGCTCTGATACCATCTATCGTTGAGATAGTGGTGGAGAGCTCACCAACCCTTCATCAAAATTTTCAATGAACAAGCTCCAATACCATCTATCTTCGAGATAGTGGTGAATATCTCACCAACCCTTCATCAAAATATGCAACGAACAAGCTCCAATATTGTTTGTCACGTCCCCACAATGTGCGTAGTCAAATCTTTATATCATGCACCTCTTGAGGGTATGTGACACCGCAAAATTTATCTCTTGGTTGCTTTGAAACACCAAGTATACTTTGTCTAGACTATGCCTCTTTACCTATAGCATACCCATACTCCATTTTAGGCCACTGAAGTGTCACACTCCTACTCTAGTGCTACTCTTGTATACTTAGACATTTGTTAACAACTGAACACTTAGTCATATATAATCATACATCCATGAACATGAGAAAATAAGAGAACAAAAACAAAAAAAAACAAAATACATACACATAAATAGTGTAGGTGGCATGAACCGTGCCTAACACCTGACTAAGTCTTTGTTATTGTGAAACAATTACAATATGAGCACTACTGGCTTGGTTTACAACTTGGGAAAAGTCACATGAATTGCCTCACCTCACCAAGGCACTCATACATATATTTTTCACACAAAGACTCTATGTCGCAACCATCTCCTCAACCCCTTGTGGTGCACCTCATACATGCCCTCAACCACAGACTTGGTGTCTCTTTGTTTTTGTAGACTTCACAGATTTCGGTTTTACCTCACAGATGCCTTCAATAGACCCGTGTTTCTAGACTTCTCTAAAATTGGCCCAAAATAATGTCGCCCCTTCTCTGTCACAGAATCACCTCAAGGCAACACAAATCCTCCCATGTGGAGAAACTTGTCTCCTTAAGGGAGCTTGATATTATTTGTCTAAGCTCACCTCAAAATCACAAAGCTCATCTTTCTTTCTTCCAAGCTCCCCTCCTTAGTTGTGCACCCTTATTCATTTATAGGTGTTGGCTCCCCAAATGATCTGTCTAGGTGAACCGACATGACCCATGAGTCACACGCCTTCGCAATGTTGCGCTGACCTCTCATGTGGGTGCATTTAGGAAACTGGCCCATCCGAACCACTGAATGCCTCATTTCTTCATTGAGTGGACCCATCGAAATCCTAACCGACCCCCCCATCTATCCAACTGAACCATCATTTGGGTGAGCATGGTGCTTAGCTAAGTCAAGATGAATTTTCTAGGTACACCCTCCTCATGCCTTAGTTGATTTGTCCATTTGGTGGAGCACCCAAGTATTTCCCTCAACCCTTCATCAAACCGTCCATTGTCTGACTTATGTCACAACACATCTTGGGTGGATTCATCCCTTGGCACATCGCATGCCCAAGGAACCTCAACTCTGTTGATTAAGGTTGGTTGTCATTGATGTCAACCCTTGAAGAAATCCCTGTAGCACAAAGGTTGGGTAATGGGCCCAATTTTGTTTGATGTAAAGATGAATCATTATTTTCTTGTCATGGTTGATAATAAGTAGAAATGGATTAACTCCAAAGTGGTCCCCTTATGGTGAAATCCCTCACAGGAAGATGCTTTACGGATTGAGTTATCCTAGAAGTATGGTTAGAGAACCTATGCTTATTTGTGTAATAATGAGATGAAATCAAGTGAATTTGTCAGTGAAAATATCCTATATGTATATTTCTTGTCATTCCATTTCCGGTGGTATGTGGAACGTCACATAATTCCTCACAGTTAGAGAGTTATGGCCATGAGAAGTTGGAGAACCTAGGTTTGGGTAATGGTTCCAAGTTTGTTTGATGGATAATGGTATGAGTTTTGGTATGTTTTCAGGTAATAATATTCTATATGGATAGTACATGTCATTTGTTTTCTAGTGGTATGTGGAACATCACATAACTCCTCACGGTTTGAGAGTTATGGCCTTACGAAGTTGAAGGACCGTCATATGTCATCTAGAAGCCCCAAAAGGTCAAATTAGTCAAAGTGCTTTAAGAGATTTTAAAAAGTAAATAATAAAGTGAAGTGATGAGTTTACTATAATTCAAAGTGAATAAAAAATAAATTAATTCAATAATAAATTTAATGGAGAAATTAGAAGTGGGTTAACCCTAAAATAAGGAAAGTGGGCAAAGTGACCTAGAAGATGTAACCAAGAGGAAGCTACTTGGAGAGTATAAATAAGAGGAAAGGCTCTCTCATTTAAGAAAAAATTGAGAATATTGAATACCTATAGGTTTCTGAGGTAACCAAAGGATATCTAAACCAAATTTCTGAGGAAAGTGAAGAAAAGAAGGCTATAATTTAAGGAAGGATAAATTATTTTGATGATGCTTTCTAAGGTATGTATTTTTCAGGTCATCTTACCATTTTCGCAATAACATTTTTTATAGAATGATTAGGACCGTGAGATTGATATGTAATTGAGGAAAAATATCCAAGTATCTATGGAAAAAATTCATCTTGTGGGTCATTGTATTTTTGGAGTTACACTCCGTGGAAAATAGGGTTTGTGGCTAGTCCTAAAACTAGTCAAAAATAGGTGTTTAAGGTAAAAACGTCATAACTTCTTCGTAATAGATCCAAATATAGTAATACCAAATTTTTTGGTTAGAGTAAAGTCTGTAGTATTTTTTGTAACATGTTTAGATCAATTCAACAAATATTTCGTGTGGGGCATGCTCTACAAGGTCACTCTCTAGAATAAGCCAGAATTTAGCAAGGTGTGCCATTTTTGCCATAACTCCTTTTATGAGAGGTTCCAAGTAGTGACACCTGGAGGAATTGCATAAAACACACTGAAGAACATTGCGTATCTGTTTCATATCTTTATTCATTACAGGTACAAAGTTATGATTATTTCAATTTAGGGTTGTTGACTAATCCAAAACTAGTCTTGTGAGACTAAAGAAACGTTTGATGAAAATGCTAGTATCTTGTTCTTAAATTTAAGAAAGGTTTGAACGTATGTGATCATATACACCAAGTCTATTATAGAGTTACAAATCATATTTTTATGATGAAATTTATGAGGGCTTTTGCTTGAGGTACAATTTGGGTACATGGTTGAGACAAGTAGTTGATGAGTTGACACATACATGAAGTGTATAGTTGATGATGTTGGTACATATTGATGATTCATAGTTGATGAGTACTTGACAAATGATTGGTACATACTTGGTACATGGTTGGTTTCACTTTTTTATGGTATAGGTTGATTACAAATTGTTTGGTACAGGTTGGCGCATGGTTGATGCACTTGTTTATGGTACAAGTTGATTACAGGTTGAGGTACATGTTGATGCATGGTTCAGGATTATTGGTACATGTTTACAATGCTATATCTCACAGTGATAGTGTGACAGTGGTTCCATCATTCTACTTCTACTTCAGGGAAGTTGGACGGGGCAAGGACAGGTGGTTGTAGTCACCTTTCGGTTGTAGCCAGAGAACATAGGGGGTTGTAGCCAGAGAATTTGGGAGTTGGAATTCCCTCAGGTTGTAGCCTGAGAAATTAGGGGGTTGGAGCCTCCTTCGAGTTTCATCTGGAAAACAAAGGAAGTTGGTACTTCCAATGAATGTAATTCTTCAAGACATATAAGATAAACCATTATGTGGTTTTCTCCCGATTTGGGTTTCCACGTAAAACACTAGTGTACTGTGTATGTGTGTGATTGTTCATTTCTTATTGCTCATTATTGGATAATAATTCTACATTGATATAACACTTGGATTATTTTGAGAAAAAATATTATAATTACGCTATTACTGATTCACCCCCCCTCTCAATAATCCAAAAATTGGTATCAAAGGAGTTTCCTTCAGAAATCAATTTAACCACTGAAAGGTAGATCATGGAGAGTACCAACTCATATAAAAATGGAATACCACACTTTGATGGGCAGAAGTATGCTTTTTGGAGCATAAGGATGAATACATATATACAAGCACAGGGGTTTGAAATTTGGCAATCAATTGTAGATGGATACATAGTACCAAGAGTTCCACCAACAAATGACAAAGCAGTGAAATTTGACCAAAATAATTCCAAATCTACAAATTCACTTTTGAATGGTCTCAGTGAAACAATATTCACCAAATTTTTACATTGTAAATATGCCAAAGAGATTTGGGACGAAATATTTATGAAGGAGATACAAAAGTCAAAGAAGAAAAACTTCAAACTTACAGAGGTCAGTTCGAACAACTAAAAATGAAGGAAGATGAGAATATTGCAGCCTACTTCTTAAGAGTTGAAGAAACAGTGAATGCAATCATAGGATTGGGAGAAGAAATCGAATAATCTGTAATTGTTCAAAAGGTACTAAGATCTCTTCCTATGAGATACAACCCTAAGATATCAACACTAGAAGAAATATCAGATCTGAACTCAATAAGCATGGATGAACTTCATGTAATCTTCACAACATATGAAATGAGAACTGAACAGGAAAATCCAGATGTAAAATAAGCAGCCTTCAAAGCATCCAAAAGATCAAAGCAAAAGAAAAAGGAACAAGAATAATATAGCAACAACAACGACATCTTGGAAGATGATGAAGAAGTGGCCAACTTCGTCAAAAGACCGAGCAAGGGAACCAATGGTAGGTATAGAGGCAAGCTTCCTTTAATTTGTTTTAATTGTGATGGTATTGGTCATTTGGCTAACAAATGTCCTCATAAGAAAAATATAAATGATAAAGGTTACTCAAAAGGAAAACACAGATATAAAGGCAAAAGGACTACAAAGAAAGATTTCAAGAAAATCTTATGCATCAAAGAAGACATCTCATCATCAAATGAATATGAAATCAGTGACAGTGAGAAAGGAAGAGTTCTATTCATGGCAGTAAAATATTCTGACAAAGAAGACTCTGAAGAAGAATATGAAGAAGTCGAAGAAGGATATGAAGAAGTCGAAGACAAAATTGAAGAGGCATAAGTTGACTATAGAGAATAATTAATGTGTGCCATAGAAGTTATCAGAAGAGAAAAGAAGAAAAACAAGAAACTACAAGCAGAACTAGACAAGAAAAATGACACTTGAGAACTAGAACAAATGATCATAAGATTGAAGGTTCAAATAGAAGAAGATAAAATAATTGAAGAAGCACTCAAAGAACAACTAGAAGAAAAGGACAAGATCATTGGAAATTTGGAAGCAGAGATTATCACACTAAGAAAGGATATTCAAAAGAAAAATATGCAAAATAGCTCAAAAGTTCTGGATGACATTATCAACAGTCAAAAATATCATCTTGACAAGTCTAGACTTGGATACAATCAGACAAAAAAGGGATCAAGCTCCAAAACAACAGAGCAAGAAACAAATCCAAAAAGATATGCAAAAACAATCAAAGGGGATAGGAAGATGTACAAGGAAGATTATAGGGACACTCCACCGAGAAGATTCAGATTTCATAATCAACAATAGACAGATAGGCCTCAAGAAGAAGAAGGATTCATAAGAGCACCTTATTTCAGAATATCTTCAACTCCCAGGTATCAAACTATATTTTTTGGTTTATGTTATGCATGTAATAATTTTGAACATAAAGTTGTGAATTGCAGAGCTAACAACAAGAACAATAATAACTTTGAGAGTCATACACAAAGGGGTTACTCAAGAAGACCTAGTGAAACACAAAGAAGAAGTTACAACAGGTTTGAATGTTTGAGCACTGAAGTGGAATGCTACAAATGTAACAATTTTGGACACGTGGCCAAAAATTGCAGAATGACAGTCCCTCCTAAAGAACCTCAACAGAATAACAACAATCACAGACAAGAACCTCAGAAAACGACATGGATAAGAAAGTAAGATCAATATAGAAATGAAGAATGCATAGTCGCTCTACAAGCTAAGCAAAAGAAACACGGTTGGTATGTTGACAGTGGGTGTTCAAAACACATGACAGGTGATAGAGACAAATTTATTACATTACGAAAGGAAAGAAATGGACTAGTCTCCTTCGGAAATGATAATTCAGCCAAAATCATTGGAGAAGGCATAGTCTGAATTGGGAACAACAATAAAAAGGCACAAAATGTTCTACTAGTAGAATATATGAAACATAATCTTCTAAGTGTGAGTCAAATGTGTGACCAAGTTCATAAAGTTACTTTCGATTCACAAAAGTGTGAGATAAGAAGAGAAGGTTCAGGGAAATTGGTCGGTATAGCTGCAAGAACTTCAAAAAACATATATGTGTTAAGTGAAATTGGAAATGAAAAGTGTTGTCTAGGAAAGGAAGATGAAAGTTGGCTATGGCACAAAAGAATGGGTCACATGCATTTTGATAACCTTGTCAAAGTCAGCAAAAGAGAAGTAGTCAGAGAAATGCCCCAGATCATGAAACCAACCAACACTTTATGCAAGCATTGTCAACAAGGAAAGAAAACAAAGACTAGGTTCAAATCAAAGGAATATTCAACAACACGACCACTGGAAATTGTGCATACTGATCTAGTTGGACCAACTACAACAAAGGGCTTAAAATGTGAGAGATACTTTATGTTATTAGTTGATGATTATACAAGAATGATTGCAATTTGGTTTCTCAAGAACAAGTCAGAAGCTTTTGAAAACTTCAAGATCTACAAGGAAATGGTTGAAAGTGAAATGGATTCAAGAATCAAATGCTTGAGATCTTATAATGGAGGAGAGTTCACTTCAAAGGAATTTATGGACTATTGCAACAATCATGGAATAAAAAGGCAATTCTTTGTTGCTAGGACACCTCAACCGAATGGAGTTGTTGAAAGAAAGAACATGACAATACAGGAAATGGCTCAAACAATGCTAATGGATTCCAAATTGACAGATATATTTTGGACACATGAAGTGCATACAACAATTCACATTCAAAACAGAGTAATGCTTAGAAACAACACTGATAAAACTCCCTGTGAGCTATGGAAAGGAAGAGCAACAAATGTGAAGCACTTCAGAGTTTTTGGAAGCAAATGCTACATCAAAAGAGAAGATGGCAAAATGGGAAAGTTTGACTCTCATGTGGACAAAGGAGTACTTGTTGGTTACTCAAGTACAATGCAAGCATACAAGTGTTACAATCTAAGATTGAACAAAGTTGTGGAAAGAATGAATGTAACAATTGATGAAACAGACAGACCAGAATCAAAGGAAGAAGAAAACAAATCAATGGAACAACTTTTCAAAGAAGAAGAAGATGAAGAGAATCCAACAAAAACATAAGAGCAAGTTCAGCAAGTATCTCCAAAGGCACCTAGCAATCAAGTATAGAAGAATCATCATTCAGATCAGATTATTGGAAACAAATATGCAGGAGTTGAGACTAGAAGAAAAATCTGTTTACCAGAATAGACACACCTAGCATTGTTATCTACAATTGAACCAAATGTTTTTGAAGAAGCTAACAAGGATGAATTTTGGAATAAGGCCATGAATGAAGAATTGGATCAAATAGAAAAAAATGGCACTTGGGAACTGGTTCCAAGGCTAAAGAATAAGAATGTGATCGACACAAAATGGGTTTTTAGGAAAAAATTAAATGAAGATGGACAATTTAAAAGGAACAAAGATAGATTGATATGTAAAGGATATGCACAGATTGAAGGAATCGACTTTGAAGAGACATTTTCCCCAGTTGCCAGAATGGAAGCAATCTAGTTGCTTTTAGCCTATGCATGCTCCAAAAATGTTAAAGTGTATTAGATGGATGTAAAATCATCTTTTTTGAATGGGGAACTTGAAGAAGAAGTCTACATTGAACAACTAGAAGAATTTCAGTTGTCAGAGAACACAGATTATGTGTGTAAATTAAAGAAGGCCTTGTATGGTCTAAAACAGGCTTCTAGAGCATGGTACTCTAGACTGGATAAGTATCTGTAGCAGGCAAGGTTCAGAAAAGGAAGTGCATACAACAACCTCTACATCAAGGCAAGTGAAGGTAATATTTTATTAATTGAATTTTATGTTGATGATATTATTTTTGGTAGTGATGATGACAGGCTAAGCTAGAAATTTGCAAAAGATATGCAGAATGAATTTGAAATGTCGTTACTTGGAGAAATATCCTTCTTTTTGGGACTTCAAATACGTCAAAGAAACCAAGGAATCTTTATTTCTCAAACCAAGTATATCAGAGAAACGATAAAGAGGTTCAAAATGGAAGATTGCAAACCAGTTATCACTCCCATGCAAACTAGTTGCAAGTTGAGAAAAGATGATGATTCAAAGTCTAGATCAGAGGAAATACAGGTCAATGATTGGCAACCTACTATAGGTGACAACATCTAGACCAGATGTAATGTAGGCATTTGGACAGGTGGCATGATTTCAAGCAGCACCAAAGGAGTCACATGTGTTAGCAGTGAAGAGAATTTTCAGATATCTCAAAGGAACAAAAGAGTTTGGATTATGGTATCCAAAAGGAAAGGATATATCACTTATTTCCTACACAGATGCAGATTGGGCAGGTTGAATTGATGACCGATGAAGTACCAGTGGAGAAGCGTTCTACTTGGGTGAATGTTTAGTATCATGTCTAAGCAAGAAACAATCATCAATATCTTTATCTACAGCCGAGGCAAAGTATATTGCAGCAACATCATGTTGTACACAGGTTCTTTGGATGAAACAAACTCTGATAGATATAGAGGTTGAGTATGATGAGCCCATTCCAATCTATTGTGATAAAATAAGTGCCATCAGTATCTCAACGAACCTGGTGATGCCCTCCAAGATGAAGCACATTCCAATAAATTATCACTTTCTACGGGAGCAGGTTGCAGAAAAGAACATCAGAGTTGAGTATGTGGGCACAAAAGAACAAGTGGCAGACATATTCACAAAACCACTTCCACGAGAATCCTTTGAATATATTCTCCAGAGACTTGGAGTTATTTCTACTCCAAAATGAATTATTTTTTAATGCTTATATTATATGTCTTATATTTACACGAGGAAGCACCATAAGAGGACAGTTCAGTCAAGGGGAGAAACCCCGGATGGAAAGATACCTTTACCATTGATGAAAAAGGGGGAGAGATTTATCAGATGCAGAGGACAGAGGCATGGTTCCAGGGGGAGTATGAGTGATATGATTTCAGTATTGCATCATATTGTTGCCATCAATGCCAAAGGGGGAGATTCTTGATTAAGGTTGGTTGTCATTGATTCCAACCCTTGAAGAAAGCCCTGTAGCACAAAGGTTGGGTAATGGAACCAAGATTGTTTTATGTAAAGATGACTCATTATTGTATTTTCATGGTTGATAATAAGTATAAATAGATGAACTCCAAAGTGGTCCCCTTATGGTGAAAGCCCTCACGAGAAGACGCTTTGCGGATTGAGTTATCCTAGAAGTATGGTTAGAGAACCCATGCTTATTTGAAAATAATGAGATGAACAAAAATGAATTTGTCAGTGAAACTATCCTAGATTTATATTTTGTGTCATGCCATTTTCGGTGGTATGTGGAATGTCACATAACTCCTCACGGTTAGAGAGTTATGGCCATGAGAAGTTGGAGAATCCAGGTTTGGGTAATGGACCCAAGTTTGTTTGATGGATAACGATATGAGATTTGATATATTTTTAGGTAATACTATTCTATATGGATAGTACATTTCATTCCATTTCTGGTGGTATGTTGAACGTTACATAACTCCTCACGGTTTGAGAGTTATGGCCTTACGAAGTTGGAGGACCCGCATATGTCATTTAGAATCCCCAAAAGGTCAAAGTAGTCAAAGTTGTTTAAGAGATTTTAAAAGGTAAATAATAAAATGAAGTGATGAATGTACTATAATTCAAAGTGAATACAAAATAAATTAATTCAATAATAAATTTAATGGAGAAATTAGAAGTTGGTTAACCCTAAAATAAGGAAAGTGGGCAAAGTGACCTAGAAGATGTTTTTAAGGAAGCTACTTGGAGAGTATAAATAAGAGGAAAGGCTCTCTCATTTAAGAAACACTTGAGAATATTGAATAATTATAGGTGTATAAGGTAACCAAAGGATATACAAGCCGAATTTTTGAGGAAATTGAAGAAAATAAGGTCGGAATTCAAGGAAGGATAAATTCTTTTGATGATGCTTTCTAAGGTATATTTTTTTTTCAGGTCATCTCACCATTTTCCCAATAACGTTTTTTCTAGAATGATTCATACCATGAAATTGATATTCCATTGAGAGAACATATCCAAGTATCTTTGGTAAAAAATTGAGCTTGTGGGTCATTTTAGTTCTGGAGTTACACTCCGTGGAAAATAGGGTGTGTGGCTAGTCCTGAAACTAGTCAAAAACAGGTGTTTCGGGTAAAATCGTCATAACTTCTTCATAACAGATCCAAATTCAGTAAGAAAAAAAGTGTTGGTTAGAGTACAATATTTAGTGTTCTGTGTAATAGTTTCAGATAAATTCAACCAACATTTCGTGCAGAGCACGCTCTAAAAGGTCGCTCTCTAGAATAAGCTAAAATTCATCAAGGTGTGTCATTTTTGCCATAACTCCTTTTTTGAGAGGTTCCAAGTAGTGACACCTAGAGGAATTGTATAAAACACACTGGATAATATTGTGTATAAGTTTTAGATCTTGTTGGAAGCCAATTCACATTTTTATACTGTCCTTATAAGCTGCCTACACTAGTGTTTTGCAAACCTTAATTTTTGTTGCAATCCTTGAGTAAAATGACACTATTATTTTTGTGTTATTTGCACACTTACCTTTGTTCTTGTTTTCACGACTGCAAGCGTGAAAACTTGGTTTTCGAAGTTACATTAAAATTGTCACTGAATCGTCATTATCATTCTTGTCGATATGCCCATTGCGTTTACAATTTACTTATCATTATACAGTTGGCAAGACCTTTTGATCTGTACTCATTTGACATTCTTTGATTGATTATGTAATTTCGTTTCATGAGTGATTAAGTTTGTGATGCATTGGTGAGTGGATTTACATGTTCTTTCATCGATTCACTTGGCACATTGGTTACATAAAAACGCATTGGTGTTATGGTTAAACCCTTGGTATAAATCGTTTCATACAACACTTGGTATTGGTTTCGATTCATTTGTTTGGTTTTAAAACTATGGTAAAACTATGGCACGCGCAAATTTTTGATCCACTTACCATTGATTTCATTGGTTGATTGAATGGCATAATTTTTAACACATATGCATTGTGATTTGAATAGCTATAAGCGTTGGCGGTTGTACGGTGGATATGACTGTTGTGCATGGGCCAAAATAGCTCCACCACCTTCGCACGATATGTCATTAATGTCTTCCCCTATCCCTGTTTCACCTTTGCTAGTTTTGGGTAAGCTTGTGAGCGTTCTGCCCCTACGTATGTTGTGATTCAAACCCTAGCTCGTTCATATCGCTCACCGTGTGCTCCTGTCTATGGCACCGGTGGTGCGAATAGAGCCGAACGATAGTCAAGCTCTGTTATTGTTCGATAACGCCCATAAAGATTTAGAGGATAGTGGTTGGCTCACATTTGTACATAGGTTCGAGGGTTTCAATCTGTTTGTTGCACAACAATTCGCCCTTACCTTTGATGGGTGTAGGGCTAAAGTAGGTGACATTCAACTTGAACTCAATGAAGAATTCATGAGCTCTACCACAGGACTAGCAGCCACAGGCCAACGATGGTTTAAGAACTCCAAAGTTGATGAGGTGTCGTGGCCTTTGCTATTCATATCACAAAAAGTCACATCCTGTGACAAAGGTATGCCTATTTCTACACTTAAACCCAGGTGGCATGATCTTTTAGTGATTATGAAACAATTTGTGACCTGTGAAGGTCGGTATGGATTGATTTTTCTTTATCACCTTCGACTGTTGATGAATTTCATGGGCTATCCATTGAACATGCCATTTTACTTCCTGCGTAGTCTTTACAAAATGGCTAAGAGGTTCAAACGCGAGAAGGCTGATAGCAGCTTGTTTCTCCATGGCTTGATTAGACTCATTGTCGTTCACCATTTAAACCTTCATGGCGATAATTGGCAAGCTTTTCTCTCTTGAAATGGCTTTGTTGATTCAGAGTCTGTCCAAATAGACAAGTCTATGGTCAGTGAGACTAAGGTCGGGCCACCTGTGCCTTTTCATGCCCTTCTACCCTCTCCCAAACCCTCGGTTTGCCCTGACATCGACCTACCCGACATCATAACAGACAAGGATGAGGCTGTCAAGAAGCCTGTGAATAAGAAGGTCAAGGGTAATCCTACTGTCAACATCAAGGGTAAAAAGAATGCTCGATTGATATCGAGATTGTCCCGGAATAAACCTAAGCCAAACGTTGATCAAAAGCCCATAGTTCTTAGTGAAGATGCGGACTCTGATATCGAGCGTTTCCTGGCTGAAGAGTACCCCTATTCCCAAGGCCTATGCTCCGAGCCACCCTATGACTATGTTTCTAATTTTCCTCCATGCCTAAAAAACAATCCTAGCTACCTAGTAATCAAGCTACATAGTGAAACCCTCGGTGATTTAAACAAACCCTCACCTGCAATTTTGAAACCTGGACAGACATCATGCATCCAATGCAATGTGTGGTTGGAGCGTTATTATGCTGACGTCCCTTTATTGCAATCGAAGATTAAATCTTTAGAGAACCAAGTTACAGTGTTTTCGAGAGAAAGAGACAAACTTCAAGCTGTTGACAAGAAGCAGAAAACCACTGGTTCGATCATTTTTAGGAATGTCAAATCGACAACAGCCTTCGTCAATTCCAAACTATCATGACCAAGTTGTCTGTTGATTATCTAGGTATGAATTTCAATATCAATTTCGTTTTATGAATTGCTTGGGTTAATATATGAATTGATTTTTGAGTTTTGATTAGTTCTGTTTATTATTCGAAATAATTTTGTCATGGTTTGATTATCAAAAACAGTTATGTTGTGGATCCTGTACAGTAGATTCATTTTACTAAAGTTGAATATGGTTATGATTTTGGTATGAGATTTTGTCATGCCCAGCTTAGTAGAAGCAATCGATTGGTTTTGACTTGGTGTGGTTCGTTTTAGAAAATATTCTGTTAGTTTGAATTAATATGATCAATGAAGTTTGTTTTCGTTTAGATTTTGATTGCATATGACCTGTATAAGAGATTTTGTGCTAAAATCAGAGCATGGCTATGTTTTGATTTGGTATGATTTCGTGTGTTTGGATTCTATCGGCTCTGATTAGTTCTTATGGTTTGATTTTGGAATGATTTCGTGGATTTGAATTGGTATGATCTTTTACGAATGTAATGCGTCATTTTTAATGTTTCGTTTAATAAATATGATGTAATATTTTAAATCAGGAAAACAACTCTGTTCGACTTCGATTTGGCAAAAATGACTCTGTTTTGTATTGAATCGATATTCTCATTTGGCCTGTGTTGAAGATCTATTTGCTAAAATCATGGAAACAGTGTTAATTCATAACGATTATGTTAGCCTCAAACCGTTTCGATTCGTTTTTGTTTGATTGGATCTGCAAGTGATTACTGCGTGCCATGATTAGCATGATCGTTTGTATTCATTTAATATAGTTATATCAATTTCAAAACAATTCTGTTGATTTCGTTTGGATTCAAAAATTATTTTGTTGGTGGCTGAAGCAACGTAAACTGTTGGTGTTGATTTCAATTGGAAACGATTTCATTACTGTCAAGTATCTAATACGATTATGTTACCCGAAATTGTGATAACAAATTGAACAGAGTACGTTTATCTCTGTAATCATTCGGTTGATCATAATCTTGTCTGCTCTCAAATTGGCATAACAATTTTGATTTGAATGATTCGTTTGGTTTTGAAATAGCAATTAGATATTTGTTTAATAGTTTCAATTTAATTCTTTGAGTTTTGAATTGATTTTCAAAGCGATTTTGTGTTTGATTTAGACCAGCTACAGAATCGCAAGATTCTGTAGCTAGTCTTTAAGATTAGATTTGTATCAATTTCATCTACAAGATATCCTTTTAACTTGTCTATTTTTGTCCTCTTTCAGGTACATACAAATTGCAGTGATCAAATGGGCATGCTGTGACAGTTTAGGGGATATTTGTGTGATGTAGTTTTTATTTTTTAGTTGTTAGTTTGAGTTAGTAATAGAGATAGGGGATATTTTCCCAGATTTGTGTAAACTGTTTTGATAACTCCCACAAGGATGTTTTACCCTGTGGGAGGTCTTTAAATACTTGTCATTTTTTGTAATAAACTCATCATCCTCACTGTGGGAGAACCAAACTATGGATTTATGATATAGACTGGAATGAAAGTTGATGTCTTGTAACAACTTTCACTTTCAATATATCAACCTTTTGTTTCAAGTTTTATTCATATCAATTTGTTGTTGATTATAGACTACTTTAGCTATCATAATCTATTGCAGGTTGATGTGATTTGATTAATGTGTAATCTATATCTGATCTCTCTTATTTAAAAAACACAACAATTACTTTGTTTCAGTTAATGAATCACATATTTATCTTCTTCGTTAATTGAATCATTTTATACAAATCCTTGCACACAGATTTATCTAAATGTTATGATTTGTAAATTATAAGATTGTTGTAACTTTTATGTCTTGTTTGTTCTGTTATCGATATTCAAAAGAGCACTGCTACTTACTGTTTACTAGAGGCTTGCAGAGGATTGATGCGGGTTTCCTCCCATCGAACAACTGAACTGGATTCTTTACACAGGACAAATTGGAAAGCGTTATCACAGGTTAGCTTATTAGTGTTATTTAAGTAGTTTAAATAAATATATTAGTTTAGATACATAGTTAGAGTTAGTGTTTTAGTTGCTTAGCTTAGATAGTTAGTTTTTATTCTATTTCTTTATCATAAAACTATAAAATCAAAAAACAGTTTCGTTGTCTTAGGACAATTTGCAATTGATTTTTTGCAGGTTTTCTTCTAAATCTGTAAATTTATAAATATTGTACATTTGTGATTAAGATTTGATTCAGTTGATAGTTGAATGTTAAATTTCATAGAAGTATTATAGTATTAGATAGTAAATTGTATATATAATAGTTTAGATTTGTTTATTAGTTTGTTTTAATTGTTATTTTTCATTTAGATTAGTTAATTTAGAGTAGTTTTCTTTTGTTTTCTTAGGACTTAGATCAGCTAACGGAGCCGCTAAACCCGTCAGGGTGGGTTATCCCAAATGGCTTGGGTTATTTAGTCAACCCCGGATCGTATCCACTCTTCCAGTTGACAGACGATCAATTTCGCCCATCAACAAATGGCGCTAGAAGGAGGGCCTGAAATTAATTAATGGCACGAGGCGGTCGTAAGACTCCTCCACCACCTAATTGCTCACCTATAGTGACAAGAATTCATTCGAACGATAACATTCCCCCTCAAACAGAAACCACATCAACCGACGATCCACGGGTCACAATTGAACCAGTAACCCCGAATCCTACAGGTGGTGACATACAAGAGATTGTCTGTCAATCTCTCATAAGAACTCATAGTTCCTTAGCCCATTTGAGGAAACCAAATCGACCTTTGGACCAACCTTTAGATTTCTCTGATATCAGAGAACAACTCGAAGGCACTAATCTCACTGTGAACTCTACAGATCCAATCCTCACTCCTGCTGGAGGGGGATCTGGAGTACCTCCCTCACCACATCCATCATATCCTTCCTCTTCTAGAGTAGATTCATTTGACGAAGGCAGTTCGCCTTCTCATCCTTCCACACCCACTACACCAATGGCCAACCAGAACAATCTTGCTAGACCTTGGCTCGACCAGGATGTCGTAGTTGTACCTGGAGCTCAACATCCCTTGTCTAAACACCCGGAGAAATGGCTTCCCAAGTTTGACCTTGACTCAAAACAGATCGCTGAAGAACACATTAAAAAGTTTATGTTAGCCATAAGACTCCACAATGTCGAACATGAAGATGTATTCTGTAGGTTGTTCCCTTATACTTTCGAGGGAAATGCATCTACTTGGTACTTTTCCCAGCAACCCCATACCATCGTGTCTTGGGAAAAGTTAGAGTCATGCTTTTTGGAAAAGTTCGGAGATGGTAAGCCTCCAGAAGTCCTAGTCATGGATCTGTCTAACTTAAGAATGAACCCTAAAGAGAAAGTTAAAGACTTCAATCAAAGATTCTTAACACTTAAAAATCAAATCCCTGCGGATTCCATGCCTGCCGAGAATCTCATAATAGCATACTATACTAAAGCTTTGCATCAAAGTATAGCTATTTGGGTTAAACGATCTAAGAAATCCACGTTGTTAGAAGCCTTCGAGGAGGTCAGCCAGATTGAAAAAGACATACTTAGTCTTAAAGACTCTACTAGCAACGAAATAGAGACTAGTTCTTCTTCCAAAAAGAAGATTGAAATCCTCCCTGGACCTACTCAAAGTAAAGCACAACCTGAAAGCTCGGATTTAGAAAACTTAACTAAAGTTGTTCAAAAACTGTCAAATCAAGTTATAGACTTGAAAAAGATGACCAAAGAAGCTTCCTCGAGCAAAGGACCTTACAAGCCCCCGTTCCGGAAGCCTTTTCCAACCAACCGACCTAATCCAACCACTGAGAGCCTTAATCTAGAAAGTCTGCAATACGCCCTTCAAACAATTCTAGAAGCCCAGGATAACTTGATGCCTCATGAGATTCCTAAGGAGGTAGTTGAACAAGCAGTTCAAGAAGAAGAGTCTTCTCCAAACATTTTTGGACACTTCTCGAATAGCACATTTCAAGCTAACTTCAAGACGGTTCATCCTTATAATACTAGGAGTAAGACAACAAACAAACCTTCTGTCGAAAACACTATGACTTCGCCTCCAAAGAAATCTAAACCAGCTGAGACTAAACAGAGTCATGTGAATCCCAACTTAGATTATGATGTAGTTGAAGATCTTAAAAAGTTGAGAGCTAACATTTATGTTTATGAGTTATTGAAATTTCCATTTCTGCTACAAAAAATGTTACAGAATATCTCAGAGAATGGAAAAAATGGTAATTCAGGTGGTAACAAGGTTGTGCAGAACAAAGTTCCCCAGAAGACTTCCACTAAAAATAATCCTGATCCTCAAAATAAAGGAATTTTTATTGGGAGTAATGTAAATAATGTAAATAATGTAAATAATGTAGATAAAGTAGCTTTAGAAACTGCGAGTAAAAAGCCACAAACTACCACCCTTAGCACTCGCAAAAATATACCTCCATTTTTGTTAACATTCAAAATATTTAATAGAAACGTGCACAATTGTATGGTAGACTCAGGAGCATCATCCAATGTGATGCCATGGTCTGTATGCCAAAAGATTAACGCCGAAGTTGAACCATCCACCTTAAAAATCATACAACTTGATCGAACCAATGTTAAAGTTATAGGCGAACTAAAGAATGTGCTTATAAGATTATCGTCTAACCCCAAGGTTCATCAAGTTATTGATATTATTGTCGTGGATATTCCAGAAGTGTATGGTTTGTTTTTAAGCAGGGACTGGTCAGAGAAGCTACACGGCTATTTCGTGACAGATTGGTCTCACCGATGGCTTCCAGAGAACGGCAAGCCCAACAAGATCAAAGTAAATCGTGAACGCTACCTTAAGTTCATGGTCACAAATTTGAACAATCCCAATGAACCATTTACACCTTCTGCTGATTCATCCGAAGTACAAGGGATGGATACCTTTTTCGGCAATTTCATGGCCGAGGCTTCAACTATCACCAATCCAAAACAGCAGTCCGAGATTGTAGCATACATACAGCCAGCAGCTTCCACACAACGGTCTCATGCACCCGATGGAAATCAAATTTGGTCTCTTTATTTTGACGGGTCAAAGTCCAAAGAGGGAGCTGGTGCAGGCTGTGTCATTATTGATCTGGAAGGTAACAAAAAATTGATTGCATGTAGGTTAGAATTTGAATGTACTAATAACACTGCAGAATATGAGGCTTTACTGCAAGGTCTCAGAAAAGCTTTGGATATGAACATTCAAAACTTGACTGTCTTTGGCGATTCCGAAATCGTGGTTAGACAGGTAAGAGATTCTATCCACTGTCTGTCTCCGCATCTTAAAAGCTACCAATCCGAGGTATGGAATTTAATGAATAAGTTTGTTTCTTTCAATATAAATTCTATTCCTAGATTGAATAACTCTGAAGCAGATATTTTAGCTAACGTAGCTTCTAAAATCTTTCCTGCAGAAGGCTCATCCCCGGATGCATTCTCAGTTGAACTATTGTTCAGACCATCAGTGCCCGACAACATCATGAACTGGAGAGTCTTTGACGACGATCAACAGATGATTAGCTTCCTGCATATGGAAGAAAATTATCAAGGCGTGGTGATAGACGAATGCACTCACGACGACAATTTGCGCGATTTCACGGTAATACCAGATCCGAGAACTCCTGAATATTCATCGGACATGGTAAAATCGATCCCTAAATCTGTAGTTAGATTAGAGAAATTTTATGATCTTCAAGATAAATTCAAAAAAACGGTCAACTGTAAAACTAATAGTTCCTCATTATCATATGAAAAAGTAAACTTAGGGACTAAGGACAATCCGTAGTGCATTAATCTAGGGGTAGGATGTTCTGAAAAAGAAAAAGTTGCATTTATTAAATTGTTCAAAGAATTTAAAGATGTCTTTGCATGGACGTATGATGACCTTAAAACTTTCGATCCTAACATCATACAACATGTCATTCCTATGAAACCCCAAACCTTTCCCTTCCAACAGAAATTGAGAAAAATGCACCCTAAGCTTGAACCGATCGTCAAAAAAGAATTGAATAAGCTCCTAAACGCTAAGATAATTTTTCCTGTTAGGCACACTCAATGGGTTTCTAACCTTGTCCCTGTCCGAAAGAAAAGTGGGGAAATCCGACTCTGCGTCGATTTCCGAAACCTTAATAGAGCGTCTGATAAAGACAACTATCCTATCCCACCCATGGAATAGATCCTTCAACAGGTATCTGGTTCTGAGAGGCTATCTTTATTGGATGGTTTCTCAGGGTACAACCAAGTCCTGATGTCTCCTCCAGACCAACTTAAAACTACCTTCTGTACCCCATGGGGCACCTACGCTTATCGAAAAATTCCCTTTGAATTGATTAATGCTGGTGCCACTTTCCAGAGAGCAATGGACATTGCTTTTCGAGGCCTAATCAATCAGTCTGTCGTAGTTTACTTAGATGATGTGACTGTATTTTCTAAAAACAAAACCGATCATCTAGCTCATTTATGAGTTGTTCCACAACGATGTCGTAAATACGACATTTCCTTGAATCCTAAAAAATCCATCTTTGTAGTAGAACAGGGTAAGCTCTTGGGATTTATTGTGTCGAGCGAAGGGATGATTATCGACCCTGAAAGGACTCAAGTCATCGTGAAACTTCCCCCTCCTACATCCAAAAAATCTATGCAGTCTTTCTTAGGCCAGATTAACTTCATGAGGAGATTCGTCCCCAGTTTCTCCGAAATGGTCAGGCCTTTACAGAATTTAATTAAGAAAGACACCCAATATCATTGGGGACCCCTAGAAAATCAAGCTTTTAATGCAATAAAGAAGGCCATAATAGATGCTCCTTCTCTCATGAGCCCTGACTTTTCTCAAGACTTTACACTCTACACTTTTGCTTCCGACCGTTCCTATGTCGTCGTCCTAACTCAAAAGAACGTCGAGAACAATGAAGTACCCATTACCTTTATGAGATCTACTTTCAAAGGCACTGAACTTAATTACCCAGCGGTAGATCAACAAGCCTACGTTGTTTTCAAAGCAGTTAAGCATTTCCGATCTTATCTTTTGAAATCAAGGACGAAAGTTATTATCCCTTATCCAGCCGTCAGGAACCTATTAATGCAGAAGGAACTAGGTGAAAAGAGGGCTAACTGGGTCACCTCCTTGCAGGAGTATGACATAGAAATTACCCCAGCTCAAATAGTGAGAGGACAAGGGTTATGCAAGTTAGTTGCTTATTCAACAGCAGGACAACAAGAAGAAAGTGATACGTCAAACCTAGGACAACACGATCAAAATGCAATCTGTTGCGCACAAAACTCTCTCAGTCTTTGGTATGACAATATAAGATTCTGTCTTGAACATGGGTCAACCCCTCGTCACTTGGATCCCACTAAAAGAAGAGCGTTGAGATTAAAGTCTCCCTCCTTTCATTTGGTTAATGGTATCATGTTTCATCAAAGTTTTGATGGTGTGCTGATGCGTTGTCTTGAGAAGGACGAAGCAAAAAAAGTTTTGCTAGAATTGCATGCAAGAGAAGCCGATGGTCATTTTGGTGGTGAAACCACTTCCCATAAGGTTTTAAGAGCCGGTTATTACTAGCCCACGCTTTTTAGAGACACCCATGCCTTATGTCGTAAGTGTACTATTTGTCAGAAAGCATCAGGGCGGTTACAAAAACTAGCTTTTCCTTTACAACCCGTCTCAGTAGATTCTCCTTTTCAGTAGTGGGGCCTTGATATCATAGGTTCGATCAACCCCCCATCCTCACAACAACATAATTTCATCATAACAGCCACAAATTACTTTACCAGGTGGTCTAAATCTGTCGCGTTAAGAACTGTCAACACCAGTCAGGTAATTGCCTTTCTAAATTCGAATATTATCACTCGTTTTGGTATTCCTGACTGTTTAGTATTCGATAACGCTTCTTACTTTTACTCTCTTGATATGAGTGAGTTCTCTTTGGAAAAAGGAATTAAATTGAATTATTCTGCTAGCTATTACCCCTAGGGAAATGGATTGGCAGAATCAACAAATAAGAACTTGATTAAAATCATCAAGAGGACGGTGGTTGAAAATCACAAAAACTGGCACAATGCACTATTAAATGCGTTGTGGGATGATAGGGTAACGCCAAAATCTATTGTAGGTAACTCCCCCTTTTTTCTCATTTATGGAAGAGAAGCAATTCTGCCACCACACATCCTTCTTCCTTCACTTCAGCTATCGCAGAAAATTCAAGAAGAAGACTGTCCCCCTTTGGAAAACCGAATTAACGCTTTGATGAAGCTAGAAGAGGTAAGAGCCCAAGATAAACGTAAGTTAGATAAGCATCAACTATTGGTTAAAATCTGGTTCGATTCTAACTCTGCTTCTGATAGGAATTTCGAAGTAGGTGACCTCGTCTTGAAATGGGACAACCCGCATGAGGGAAAGGGAGAGCACACAAAATTTCAAAACTTATGGCTTGGACCGTTTTTAATTGCTGAGAAGTTGGGTCCCAGTTCTTTCCGATTGCAGAATCTAAAGGGGCAGCCTGACACCTATATGGTGAATGGCCAAGCCCTGAAAAGATATTTTCCTTGATGACTACCCTTGTATATTATGTACATATTTGCTTTTGTTTGCTTTTTCTTTTGCTGTTTTTGATTTGGATTTCTCCTTTTCGTTTATCAGTTTGTGTTTTTGTAAATACACATACCTACATGCCGAACTATTCGGACAAAGAAAACATAAAATTCCTTCACTGAAATGACTGCTAAGAAAATTGTATAAACATCAATTGTATACTCCTGAAATTTA
The DNA here is from genome assembly GCA_010110895.2 of Picea sitchensis. Taxonomy (NCBI): domain Eukaryota; kingdom Viridiplantae; phylum Streptophyta; class Pinopsida; order Pinales; family Pinaceae; genus Picea; species Picea sitchensis. The sequence goes on from SNQJ01S0000241.1 coordinate 235,101, forward strand.
CATCTGTGATTGGCAAAAAGTTTGTTGTTTGAAAGAAGTTAACTAATTTCAATCTCTAATATAAGCTTGTTGCGATCATCCATTATCTTTTTATGTTGTCCCTATTCCTTAAGGGAATGAATCAGAAGATGTCTCCCTGCCTTAGAAAGTTGGCTCTGTAAATGAAATATCTCTGGATCTTAATAAAGGACAGTTCTAAAAAATTCTGCTGAGGTCTGAAAAAAATATGTTAAAATATCATAATTTTCAGCGTCACCCCGCTCAACTATATAAAACAAAGTAAATCATTAATAGAGCTGTGGGAAGTGCTTGTAAACCCGCCGGGATGTTGAACAGGTCTGCTGGCAGCGGGTAAATGCATGCATGGCGCCAAGACAACTTCATCGGGGTACTGAACAGGCCCGCTGGCAGCGAAGCAATGTCGGGTATATGAAAGTTTGCAAATAAGAAACCTCTTAACCTTAAAATGTCCTTTATTCCGATCTAGAACTTCTTGGCAGGATACGAATGTCAGAGTGGGTTAAATGACAACCCTGTCGAGGCTATGGACGCCTGCTGGCAGCAGTGGCTCTGTCAATAGTATTGGAGATTTTATCTTTAATATCGCAACTCGCTTGTCTTAAGACTGCTATCATCTTTCATCCTTTAAACACTGCTGGAATATTTGGTTAATGATGATGTTTACACGATTTTTTGGTCGTTATTTTTGAGTTAGAATTTTTCTTGTTATCCTAATCTGAATTTGTTCTTTTGGCAGAGATAACTGCTTCTACCAGTGTGTCGCCATTGTTGGCAGCCCATTCATATTTTTATACTATCCTTATAAGCTGCCTACACCAGTGTTTTGAAAACCTTAATTTTTGTCGCAATCCTTGAGTAAAACGACACTATTATTTTTGCACTATTTTCACACTTACCTTTGTTCTTGTTTTCACAACTGCAAGCGTGAAAACTTGGTTTTCGAAGTTACATTAAAATCGTCACTGAATCGTCATTATCATTCTTGTCGATATGCCCATTGCGTTTACAATTTACTTATCATTATACAGTTGGCAAGACCTTTTGATCTGTACTCATTTGACATTCTTTGATTGATTATGTAATTTCGTTTCATGAGTGATTGAGTTTGTGATGCATTGGTGAGTGGATTTACATGTTCTTTCATCGATTCACTTGGCACATTGGTTACAGAAAAACGCATTGGTGTTATGGTTAAACCCTTGGTATAAATCATTTCATACAACACTTGGTATTGGTTTCAGTTCATTTGTTTGGTTTTAAAACTATGGTAAAACTATGGCACGCGCAAATTTTTGATCCACTTACCATTGATTTCATTGGTTGATCGAATGGCATAATTTTTAACACATATGCATTGTGATTTGAATAGCTATAAGCATCGGCGGTTGTACGGTGGATATGACTGTTGTGCATGGGCCAAAATAGTTCCACCACCTTCGCACGATATGTCATTAATGTCTTCCCCTATCCCTGTTTCACCTTTGCTAGTTTCGGGTAAGCTTGTGAGCGTTCTGCCCCTGCGTATGCTATGATTCAAACCCTGGCTCGTTCACATCACTCACTGTGTGCTCCTGTCTATGGCACCGGTGGTGCGAATAGAGCCGAACGGTAGTCAAGCTCTATTACTGTTCAATAATGCCCATAAGGATTTAGAGGATAGTGGTTGGCTCACATTTGTACAGAGGTTCGAGGGTTTCAATCTGTTTGTTGCAAAACAATTCGCCCTTACCTTTGATGGGTGTAGGGCTAAAGTAGGTGACATTCAACTTGAACTCAATGAAGAATTCATGAGCTCTGCCATAGGATTAGCAGCCACAGGCCAGCGATGGTTTAAGAACTCCAAAGTTGATGAGGTGTCGTGGCCTTTGCTATTCGTATCACGAAAGGTCACATCATGTGACAAAGGTATGCCTATTTCTACACTTAAACCCAGGTGGCATGATCTTTTAGTGATTATGAAACAATTTGTGACCTGTGAAGGTCGGTATGGATTGATTTTTCTTTATCACCTTCGTCTGTTGATGAATTTCATGGGCTATCCACTGAACATGCCATTTTACTTTTTGTGTAGTCTTTACAAAATGGCTAAGAGGTTCAAACACGAGAAGGCTGATAGCATCTTGTTTCACCATGGCTTGATTAGACTCATCGTCGTTCACCATTTAAACCTTCACGACGATAATTGGCAAGCTTTTCTCTCTCGAAATGGCTTTGTTGATTCATAGTCTGTCCAAATCGACAAGTCTGTGGTCAGTGAGACTAAGGTTGGGCCACTCGTGTCTTTCCATGCCCTTCTACCCTCTCCCAAACCCTCAGTCTGCCCTGACATCGACCTACCTAACATCATAACAGACAAGGCTGAGGCTGTCAAGAAGCCTGTGAATAAGAAGGTCAAGGGTAATCCTACTGTCAACAGCAAGGGTAAAAATAATGCTCGATTGATATCGAGACTTGCCCGGAATAAACCTAAGCCAAACGCTGATCAAAAGCCCATAGTTCTTAGTGAAGATTCAGACTCTGATATTGAGCGTTTCCTGGTTGAAGAGTACCCCTATTCCAAAGGCCTATGCTCCGAGCCACCCTATGACTATGTTTCTAATTTGCCCCCGTGCCTAAAAAACAATCCTAGCTACCCAGGAATCAAGCTACATAGTGAAACCCTCGGTGATTTAAACAAACCCTCACCTGCAATTTCGAAACCCGAACAGACATCATGCATCCAATGCAATGTGTGGTTGGAGCGTTATTACGCTGACGTTCCTTTATTGCAATCGAAGATTAAATCTTTAGAGAACCAAGTTACAGTGTTGTCGAGAGAAAGAGACAAACTTCAATATGTTGACAAGAAGCAGAAAACCACTGGTTCGATCATTTTTAGGAATGTCGAATCGGCAACAACCTTCGTCAATTCCAAACTATCATGACCAAGTTTTCTGCTGATTATCCAGGTATGAATTTCAATATCAATTTCGTTTTATGAATTGCTTGGGTTAATATATGAATTGATTTTTGAGTTTCGATTAGTTCTGTTTATTATTCGAAATAATTTTGTCATGGTTTGATTATAAAAAACAGTTATGTTGTGGATCCTGTATAGTAGATTCATTTTACTAAAGTCGAATATGGTTATGATTTTGGTATGAGATTTTGTCGTGCCCATCTTAGTAGAAGCGATCGATTGGTTTTGACTTGGTGTGGTTCGTTTTAGAAAATATTCTGTTAGTTTGAATTAATATGATCAATGAAGTTTGTTTTCGTTTAGATTCTGATTGCATATGACCTGTATAAGAGATTTTGTGCGAAAATCGGAGCACGACTATGTTTTGATTTGGTATGATTTCGTGTGGTTGGATTCTATCGGCTCTGATTAGTTCTTATGGTTTGATTTTGGAACGATTTCGTGGATTTGAATTGGTATGATATTTTACGAATGTAATGCGTCATTTTTAATGATTGGTTTAATAAATATGATGTAATCTTTTAAATCAGGAAAACAACTCTGTTCGACTTCGATTTGGCAAAAACGACTATGTTTTTTATTGAATCGATATTCTCATTTGGCTTGTGCTAAAGATCTATTTGCTAAAATCATGGAAACAGTGTTAATTCATAACGATTATGTCAGCCTCAAACCGTTTCGATTTGTTTTTGTTTGATTGGATCTGCAAGTGATCACTGTGTGCCACAATTAGCATGATCGTTTGTATTCATTTAATACAGTTATATCAATTTCAAAACGATTATGTTGATTTCGTTTGGATTCAAAAATTATTTTGTTGGTGGTTGAAGCAACGTAAATTGTTGGTGTTGATTTCAATTGGAAACGATTTCATTACTGTCAAGTATCTAATACGATTCTGTTACCCAAAATTGTGATAACAAATTGAACAGAGTACATTTATCTCTGTAATCATTCGGTTGATCATAATCTTGTCTTCTCTCAAATTAGCATAACAATTTTGATTTGAATGATTCGTTTGGTTTTCAAATAGCAATTAGATATTTGTTTAATAATTTAAATTTAATTCTTTGAGTTTTGAATTGATTTTGAAAACGATTCTGTGTTTGATTTAGACCAGCTACAGAATCGCAAGATTCTGTAGCTAGTCTTTAAGATTAGATTTTTATCAATTTTATCTACAAGATATCCTTTTAACTTGTTTATTTTTGTCCTCTTTCAGGTACATACGAATTGTAGTGATCAAATGGGCATGCTGTGACAGTTTAGGGGATATTTGTGTGATGTAGTTTTTATTTTTAAGTTGTTAGTTTGAGTTAGTAATAGAGACATGGGATATTTTCCCAGATTTGTGTAAACTGTTTTGATAACTCCCACAAGGATGTTTTACCCTGTGGGAGGTCTTTAAATACTTGTCATTTTTTGTAATAAACTCAGCATCCTCACTGTGGGAGAACCAGACTATGGATTTATGACACAGACTGGAATGAAAGTTGATGTCTTGTAACATCTTTCACTTTCAATATATCAAACTTTTGTTTCAAGTTTTATTCATATCATTTTGCAGTTGATTATAGACTACTTTAGCTATCGTAATCTATTGCAGGTTGATGTGATTTGATTAATGTGTAATCTATATCTGATCTCGCTTATTTAAAAAACACAGCGATTACTTTGTTTCAGTTAATGAATCACAGCTTTCTCTTCTTCGTTAATTGAATCATTTTATACAAATCCTTGCACGCAGATTTATCTAAATGTTATGATTTGTAAATTATAAGATTGATGTACCTTTTATGTCTTGTTTATTCTGTTATCGATATTCAAAAGAGCACTGCTACTTACTGTTTACTAGAGGCTTGCAGAGGATTGATGTGGGTTTCCTCCCATCAAACAGCTTAACTGGATTCTTTACACAGGACAAATTGGAAAGCGTTATCACAGGTTAGCTTATCAGTGTTATTTAAGTAGTTTAAATAAATATATTAGTTTAGATACATAGTTAGAGTTAGCGTTTTAGTTGCTTAGATTAGATAGTTAGTTTTTATTCTATTTCTTTATCATAAAACTATAAAATCAAAAAATAGTTTCGCTGTCTTAGGATAGTTTGCAATTGATTTTTTGCAGGTTTTCTTCAAAATCTGTAATTTATAAATATTGTACATTTGTGATTAAGATTTGATTCAGTTGATAGTTGAATGTTAAATTTCATAGAAGTATTATAGTATTAGATAGTAAATTGTATATATAATAGTTTAGATTTGTTTATTAGTTTGTTTTAATTGTTA
>SNQJ01S0000241.1:240418-277732 GCA_010110895.2 Picea sitchensis
TTATGATTATTTCAAGTTAGGGTTGTTGACTAATCCAAAACTAGTCTTGTGAGACTAAAGAAACGTTTGATGAAAATGCTAGTCTCTTGTTGTTAAAGTTAAGGAAGGTTTGCAGGTATGTGATCATATACACTAGGTCTATTTTAGAGTTACAAATCATATTTGGATGTTGAAATTGATGAGGTTTTTTGGTTGAGGTACAAGTTGGGTACATGGTCGAGACAAGTAGTTGATGAGTTGGCACATACATGAAGTGTATAGTTGATGATGTTGGTACATATTGATGAGTCATAGTTGATGAGTACTTGACACATGATTGGTACATATTTGGTACATGGTTGGTTTCACTTTTTTATGGTACAAGTTGATTATAGATTGTTTGGTACAGGTTGGTGCATGGTTGATGCACTTGTTTATGGTACATGTTGATTATAGGTTGAGGTACAAGTTGATGCATGGTTGATGCATGGTTCATGTTTATTGGTACATGTTTACAATAGTATATATCATAGTGATAGTGTGACAGTGGTTCCATCATTCTACTTCTACTTCAGGGCAGTTGGACGAGGCCAGGACAGGTGGTTATAGCCACCTTTTGGTTTTAGCCAGAGAACATAGGTGGTTGTAGCCTCCTTCTGGTTGTAGCCAAAGAATTGGGGAGTTGGATATTCCCTCGGGTTGTAGCCTAAGAAACTAGGGGGTTGGATCCTCCTTCGAGCTGCAGCTGGAAAACAAAGGAAGTTGGTGCTTCCAATGAATGTAATTCTTCAAGACATATAAGATAAATCATTCTGTGGTTTTCTCCTAATTTGGGTTTCCACGTAATACACTAGTGTACTATGTATGTGTGTGATTGTTCATTTCTTATTGCTCATTGTTGGATAATAATTCTACATTGATATAACGCTTGGTGTTGCACCTCTTTTATCACCTAAATGAGCAAAATAAGGGTGCTTACAAGCCCAGTTGGGTTAGCTAGGCAAGACAACAGTGAAGGAAAGAGTTAGAAGTATAAATCGTAAAGGATAAGCAAAGAACTAAATTAAGAACATTAAAAGAAACTAAACTAGAGTGCATAAGTAGAATAGAACAAGAAATAAACAACACTCATGCAACCAATGGAAAGGATTGTATTAGTGGAAAGAAAAAACCAAAGAGAAAGGGAGACTTTGGGTCCCCTCTTCCTCCAAGGGAGGGCTCTTGGACCCCCAAATATTGAGCTCTTCCTACAAGTAACAAACTAGAATGAAATGGTGAAGAGAATCCAAAGAACATTCACTCAAGAGGTGATATGAATGGCTAAATGCAATGGTGCTAGTATGCTCTTGATGAGGAAAGAGGATCCTCTAAGAGAATATCAATAGCATAACAATACAAATGAATTCCTTGAAATATAGTGCACCCATGGCTTCCTTTTATAGCATATCTTTGCGGTATTATGCAACCAGTTCTTAGTGTGAATAATGGGCCCTTTAGGTCTTTGACCAACCCCCTCAATCGGATTCAACTGAGATTTGGATGTCAAATCGACTTGGAAGTTGAACCAGAAGTGGGTGGAAGGCCGACCAATATCATAAATGCATCGTTTTGAGGTGTGAGTGGATTTTTGCATCCATAGTCATGCATCGGGCACATGTGCTCTTTTCCGACGTTATATGACTGTCGCACGTGTGCGCGCCTTGTGTATTTTTAGCGCATGCTGATTTTATTGTTGGTTGTATAGTTTTGGACCTTTTGGAGATGCATTTTTGGTCCATGAGTGAACTAATGAGTGTTTTGAATATGTTGGATTCATGTAACCATTTGTGGACAAAATTATGGTGATAATAGATGCCCCCTGATGTGTGAGGTTAGGAGCATACATATAGCTCAAATACATCAATGTTTCTTCTACTGAGAGTACATGTGTAAGAAAGAGCATTGTGAGGAGTGTCAAGAGAGACCCATTGGAAGGAGAGAGGAACTTGTAGGACCCAAGCCTTTCCCAAGGTGTGGAAAAAATAAAATTGTGTACAAACGAGGTGGGCATGCCCCATGCTTGTGTCACGTAAATAAAAACGATGTAATATAGTAACTGAATCTATGTGTGGACGTAGATCACTACAGTGCCCTCCAGGGCGGTTTGATAATAATAGAGGACAATTATGATGGAGAACAAACTCTAAAAAAGGTAAGGACACCTGTGAGAAGTGTCTATAATGTGGAGACATTGATAGTCTATCAAATTTCAGAGGTCTTTGGCTAAGATAAAACAACTGCAATAGTTGCAAAGTAAGACCCACCATAACATGAGATAGTGTTGAAGTCGAATGTTATGGGGGTCAACGACAGTAGAGAACAATGGTGGTTTTCCCTATGCCATCCAAGAATCCTCATTGTAAAGGTAATGAGAGTCAAGATATTGTTGCCCTTCTAGAAATTGTGTTGATGTCGACAGAAAGGGAGACACGACTCCAAGAAGCAAAGGGCTTCCTGGAATCCATTGGATGAGATCAGAAACTGATGGGATACATGGACGATGTCAATATGCGGTGAGACTCGAGACTGCCTTTGGTTGGGGAGATATGAAAAAGTGGCAACAACCGTAAAACTGAATCTAACGTCAGGGGGACGAATAGATGAGGGTGAGTTGTGCCAGAGGTGTGACAAAATGGACAAACACAAAGATAAAAAAGGTGTATGGACTGTAAGATACTCAGGGTTTATGGATATTGTCATTGATGAGAGGAAGTGAAAAATTCCCCAACTAAGGGTGACAAGGGTTTCTTTACTGAGAAAAAGGAAGTTCGCTAAAGGAGACAACAAAAAGCTATGTAAATGCAAAGAAAAAGGTTTTGTACAATTACTGAAAGAATAAAGAATGATTTGGGATGACTGTGTAGATACAGAAACGGGTGCCCCAATGTAATATGGCTTGGTCGATGATGGTGCAAGTTGATTGGGAAACAAGTGGAGGGTGAGGGCCCCATAGGTGAGTTTCTGTATTGAGGGAAATGTATGGAGGACAATATGTAGATGGGCAAACTGACGGTGGATAAAAATGGATGGTTAATGAGATTGTGAGGATGTAGTTAAAATAGAACCATGATGAAGTAACCTGGGAGTCCATTGGGTAGGCTAGCATAATGAGGAGAAGGTGTATGTGGATGGTTTTCAATGATGCGTAAGACTATTAGGACTCCCATCTCTAAGGGGTGAAAACAGCATGAGTGTCAAAGTGCCAAGGGGGACTATGAATGGGACAACTCATGTGGGGGAGGGTGTTACTGGGTGATAGTACTAGAATGCAGTGGAGGTGACAGTACTGCAGAGCCAGACGTGGGGATCCTAGAGGCAAATATCAGTGGGTGTCACTGGGAGATGCAATTTGAGATTCAGAGGGAATGACTGCATGCCAGTGTCAATGATATACCTGAAGGGATACTGTTGATGTATGATGATAAAATACCTACACACATAAAAATCGAATACCCAATGTGAACAATATCTGAAGAGAAAGATCATATAACAGTTATTCAATAATATGTGAATGTAAGAATGCCTACCTGAGTGTCAGATGAGAAAAATGTCCCCCGAGGGATGAGGATGGAAAATGGCCCGGGGAATGGAATTATGTAGGTAACATGGTACTGATCCCATGGTTGAAGATGGATCGAAAAATGGGCGCCCAGAGCTCCCATAATTGAGTCTGGAAGTTTGGAAAAATGGACTATATATAACTGTAGGGCCCACAAAGCCACCTCATTTGTACCTTCTATCTTATTGAGTGGATGAGCGATTTTAGAGGAGATTTGGAAATTCTGGGAGATCGAAGTAGTTGATTCAGGATCAACGAGTTTCAGGTTAGTTGTCGTATCCTCCTGCATAGAATTAGGGTTTATGTTTTTGGGCAGGGCATGTACAGAGGGTCGTACAGAGGGTTTTGTGGGTGTGCCCCCCTTAGTGTGAAAGCGATCGAGAAATTCATGCACACGGGTGCGAGCCTGTAATGCGAACATCTGTGCATGGGGGTACCTAATGGGGAAAATAGGCATGCATGGCATGCGCACCTGTGCAAGGCACAACAGCGCATACATGCACATATGTATTCCTAATAAATGCGCATGCGTGCACAACTGTGTAGTGAACAGGCGCGCTATGATACACGCCTGTATGTGTGACAGAGGTGCATGCATGTGCCTCTATATGGCCAATAGTCATGCATGAGTGCGCGATTGGGGGATGAACAGGTGTGCATGTGTGCGCACCTGTGGGAAAAACAACCACTCCTTTGAGGCAAAACTGGAGGGTGTAAAAACTTATATTTTTTGGAGATTTTGATGTTTTTATGGGTTATGATGGCTAATCAAGTGTTGTATATGTGGATGCAGGTGATCATTTGGACGATGTCGGTTCACTGGAGAGAGAGGGACTGGTCACATCTGAGGGAGGCAGTGAGGGATGAGGAGCCGACAGTCCGAGATGCTTTGGAAGCATGTGGGTTGTTGAAGTTTTTTGTGTTCGCTAGTGCGGGCACAAGAGTATCTTTTGCAATTTCTGATCAGGATGTGGATCCTTGACCTTCATTTATTTATGGTGTGGGGTGAGCATCTAGCCTTCATTGTGGTGGAGGATGTATATTTTCTGACTGGGCTCCCTTTTTGGGGAACTCCAATACCGACAGAGCCCGTAGTACTCGGGGATGGTCAGTTGGCTATCTTAGCCCAGAGATATTGTTCGGGGGAGAAATTTATGTTGGGCTTCATGGTGAGTATTGGGGCGATGGATGCCCTTGTACATTGTTGCATGGAAGTGATGATCGTGAGAGTCTACAGGTCTCTCGCAACTCAGCAGATCAATGGAGGTCAGCTGAGGATCATGGAGAGGGCACTGGCGGGCGAACATTTTTCCTGGGGCTTGATGCTACATGCCAAGATGGTAGGGAAGATTGACAGGTGTTGTGTTGCTGACTTGGGGGAGTTTTCCTTTGGGTCTATCTTGGTGGCATGGATTTTTGGAGAGGGTGTCGATGTTGCACCCCAGAGTGTTGTTAGGCGCTCTTGGTGTGCGAGAGCCACGACTGAGGCAGTGAGCAATGATCCTGGTTCGTCACGGTGGTGGGGAGGGTGGCCACTATTTCATGGTCGAGGCTACACAGGTGTGGCATCAGATGCCATAGATTATACTATGATATCCATATTTTTGGGTGGACTTTTTGGATGATCTGGAGATGGTGTTACCCTCAGGTGAGGTGTTCGACCACAGAGGTATGATGTGATTTTTTATGGTTTGATATTTAGATAGTATAGAATGTTTGTTATTTATAGATGGATGTTGATGCTACCATTTGTTTGTTGTGTGTGCAGATGTTGGACTTTGCAGGCGCGAGTATGATTTGGTTAAAGTGTTGGCTCGTCAGGGGCCAGTGAGACCTCCAAGGGGAGAGCCATGGGCAGAAGAGATACAGAAATGTGATGATGTTGGGGTGAGGCCTACTGATGATGAGAGAGTGGCCAGGCAATGTCGGTTTGATGATCCCGGTGCAGGGCCATCACATGCTCCTCTGGCGAAGGCCGAGGGAGAGTTCGAGGATATTCATCACCACTTGGAGGCAGTACTATAGGGAGTGCCTGAGGGCATGTGGTCACAGATCCTGGATGAGGGTGTCCTAGAGCAGTGTGTGGGTGTTCCAATAGTGTGTCGGACTGTGGTTCTAAGAGCAGATGTAGCGGGGGTGGCGATGAATGGGAGACTGCCTCCGAGACCTGAGGGAACCCTAGTTGGTGGGGCCCCTCCTCCAGAGAGAGGGCAAGGTGGTGGAGCTCTAGAGGCGCCATGAGTGCCTCTGTATTTATGTATTTTTTGTATCTATATAGGCTGGTGAGCCTATTTTGTATATGGTGGTGTAACATTGTTTTGTATCTATAGGGGTAATATGGTTTACCTACCTACGAATGTTGTACCTGATGTACTATTTTTTGTAAAAACTGATGACACATTGACCGGTGTATATATATGTATGGATATACATTTTTTGGGATCTTTGTGGTGTTCACTTGTGTTGATGTTTTTTAGTATTTTTTTATGGTGTCTAATCTATATTTTGTTGACAGACTATTGATGATTTATGTATGCATACTGGTGTCTTGATGTGATAAATGCCAATCTAACACTAGGTTAGCCATATTATCTGATATTTGATTAAATTGTCTTGGAATATGTGTAAATGTGATGGAATCAAAATGTCGAGATAAAAGTCTAACTTGCAGGTATTTGCGGAAGAGGCACGGATCATGGGCACAGTGCACATTGTTGAGCTGGAGGACAACCAGTTGGGAATCTAATAAAATGCTAAGGTGGAGAACATGGCGATGACTGGCCTCAATGAGGAGGCCAATGATTGTTGTGTATTATGCTTGGTTATTGGTTGTTGACCCCAAACATATGCCGTTGGAGTGGAGTAGCTCATGTGAGGGGTAATAAAGGGCCCACGCAGCCAAAGTGAGATTTTGTGTCCAACGGCTAGCTCCGTCAGTGTAACCAATGTGGTAGGCCAGTGGGGGAGGCATCTGTCAATAACGCAAATGGTAGATTAGACGTAAGGCATGGAAAAGAATACTAAAAACTCTAAAAAAATGTACAGAAATAACAAGCCTAGTGTAGTATGGCTACACTCAGGCGTAAAATTTCTTTAAGTACAACCCGTTGATGGGTTCTTTGAGAGGGTGACCTTTGGGAGAGGCTAGGATGTAGGCGCCTTTAGTGAGGCAATGTTGGATGATGTAAGGTCCATGCCATAATGACTCAAACTTGCCATGGCCAAAGGTATCGTGAGCGATATCGTAAGCAAGAACGAGGTTTCCTTCATTGAATGAGAGAAGGTTGACATGGCGATCAAAGGTGGCCTTGGACCATTTTTTGGCTGCCTCATTGTTTTGTAATGAAGACTGGCGGTCTTCATCCAACGACTCTAAGTTCAGAAAATGTTTCTCCATTGGAGCAGTGTCTGGTAATATCTCAATAGCGGTGCGTAAGGTGGGGATTTCGCATTCGATGGGGAGAGTGGCCTCGACCCCATGGACAAGATGAAATGGCGTGAAGCCAATGGCAGTTTTAACTTTCGTGCGATAAGCCCATAGCACGGAAAATAACATATGATGCCAATTGGTCTTATGTTTGTTAACCGTACGTTGCAACATGGTTTTGAGGACCTTGTTGACCACCTCTACCTGTTTGTTGGATTGAGGGTAGTATGGGGAGGCGAAATAGTGGGAGAAGCCTAACCGAGAGAAGAGTTCAACAAAGATATAATTATCTAAGTGTTTCTCGTGATCAAAGACTATCTGTAGCGGGACTCCAAAGCGAGAGATGACATGGTTGAAGAAGAAGCGTGCTGCAGTGTCAACGACATTGTTAAATGTAGGCATGGCTTCATCCCACTTGGTGAAGTAATCGACTGCAACGATGATGTATTTGTGTCCATTGTTGGATGGAGGGTTGCAAGTTATGAAGTCTATTCCCCATTTTCAAAAGGGGCAGGTAGTAATGACTGGGTGTAGAAGAGCAGGTGGTGCTCATGCTTTGTTGGCATAAAGCTGACATTTGTCACATTGCTTCACAGTGTGGATGCAATCGTGAAACAATGTATGCCAAAAGTAACCGACGTGAATGATTTTATGAGTGGTGGCCCCTGTAAGCGCCACTGTGGCAGTCGTTCAAGACTCGACCGGACTCGTCGATAGTCAAACATCAACAGAGTATAGTGTCGACCCCTCGTCGATATAAGATATCACCGATAAGTATGTAGCAGGGAGCCTGGTGATGAATACATCGAAGATCGTCTCGGGAGAGGTGGTTTCTGAATTCCTATGTTCGGAGGTAGACAAGAAGATCATCGTACCAAGGGTCATCTGAGGGGAGGTAAAAGAGATGTTCATCGGGGAAGTCGATATTGACAGGGGTATTGGTAGTATCAGAGGGAAATGTTGTAATGAGTTCGGCGAGGACGAGGGATTTCTTTCTCTTGGGTGTTGAAAGTTCGAGGTCGTACTCCTGAAGGATGATGATCCATCGGGCAAATTTTCCATTAATTTTTTGGCGACTGAGAAAGTAGTGCATTGGGTTGGAATCTGTGACGACTTTGGTAGTTTGAATCAAGATGTAATGGTGCAATTTCTAGACTACGAGGACAACTGCAAGGGCTAGTTTCTCTTCGTGATTGTATTTCAAGGGTGTCCCTGAAATATTTTTACTAATGTAGTAAATGACATGCTCATGATCATTGTCCCCTAGTTGGAAGAGAACTCTTGCTACTAAGACGGCTGAGGTCGAGATATAGATGATGTAGGTGCGGTTATAGTCGGGTGGACTAATCAACAAGGCGTTGGAGAGAGCCATTTTGAGATCATCAAAATCGTTTTGGGCATGTTCATCCCAATGGAATGGGATACCATGATGTAAGAGGTGAAGGAAACCATGTTCTCAAGTGGTGTAATCGAGGACAAAGCGGCGTAAGAAGTTAGCTTTGACTTGTAGGCTCTGCAGTTAGCGTAAATTCCATGGTGGGGGAATTTTTGTTATGGATTGGACCTTGAGGGGGTCGACTGTAATGCCACGTTGGGAAACGATAAACCCAAGGAGGCGCCCAGCACTGACGCAGAACACGCACTTGAGGGGATTCAAGCGAATGTTGTACTGAAGACACCATTGGAAGATGATTCGTAAATCATTGAGATGTTGAGTGCATTTTTTGGAGCGAGTGGTGAGATCGTCCAAGTAGGCGAGAATGATTTGAGCCAGATCATGAAAAATGTATGTCATGGCACGTTGGAAAGTGGCTCCTGCGTTCTTGAGGCCGAAAGGCATGACACGATACACAAAAGTGCCCCAGGGGGTAGTGAATGCAGTTTTGTACTGATTGGCTGGGTGAATTTGAATTTGGTTGTAGCCAAAGAAACCGTCCATGAAGGACAGAGCCTCGTGACCATCGCAATCATCGATAATTTGGCCGATAAAGGGCATTGGAAAGTTGTCTTTGGGATAGGTGTGATTGAGATCGAGAAAGTCCGTACAGATGTAGATAGTGCCCTATTTTTTGTTGACAGGGACGGGGTTGGAGACCCATGACGTATATGTGATGGGGTATATGAACCCTGCAACGCGTAATTTGTCAATTTCGGCCTTGATGGCCACTGCTTTGGATGGGTGTAGTGGACATTGTTTTTGATGGACAAGTGTGATATCAAGCTCGGTGTCTATACGATGTTCGACAATAGAGGGATCAAGGCCAGGCATCTCTGTGTATGACCAAGCAAAACTTTCTCGGTATTCCTAGAAGAGAGCTTTGTAGGCACTAATTTCTTCAGGAGAGAATTTAGCACCAATGGTGATTTCCTCTACGACTCCAAATTTGATGGAAATATTGATTTTTATGGTGGGGGAAATATTGGCCATATTGCCTTCTTCAAAAGCATCGGGGGCAGGGATAGGGTTATTCAACCAATCTAGATGCCTCGATGGGAGAAAATATTTGGTTTCTACTACGTATATGGGGTTTTGGTTAGGAGGTGCGAAGGCTTCCTGTGAAGGAAAAAGTGCTCTGTGGTGGAGCGCGTCCCATGGGAAATCAGGTTTAGTTAACTCCTCAAGGATGTCTTTGTTGCAGTGAAACTGTCGAAAATAGAGGGGATTGAGAGGAGTAACTTTGGTGACGGTCACCGTGGGATTGTTTTCTGGTGGTGATGATGTAGAGGGGTTATCACAAGGAGGTTGTGATGGTTCACTCGACATAAACCAAATATCGATATATTGTGGGTTGAAAATGGTAGTCGGACGTAGAATTTTCATGAGGAAATGAATTGGAGAATTGGGAGGATTTGGGGGTAAATCCTCATATAAATCATCCAAGAACCATGGGGGAGTAGGGAGTGCCTAAGGTTCCGGGGAGAATATATAAGCCACATCAAGTGATGGGGTAGGGGTACTCACTAGTCATGTTGGAGGGGGGGTGTAGGGTTTTGAATAAGGGCTAGTTGGTGATGCCTGTATTCAATGATCATAGGACATTGATATGTGAAATGATCAAGTGATTCGCATATAGAGCAAGGACATATCATATGTTCATTGACTGAGGTTGTGACATAATGGATGTCGGTGACATATGTTGGGGTGGGTTCTTGCAGAAAGCTCTGGTGTACGACTGTTAGTGTCCATCAGAATTTAGGTAACGCTGGACAATGGTGTGTATAATGGCCATATTCTGAACAGATGGCGCATGTGAATTTGGTTTGCAGTCCTTTGCTACTTGTGTTCGGGGAGATAGAGACAATACTAGATGAACCGACGAGCGGTGGTGGTGCTCGAGGGAGTTGAATTAGATTGCATAGCTTGGGGAGATATGGGCACTTGTTGGTGGGGTGTTTGTCTTTCTCGCATAGCGCGCAAGGAGGTTGGATACGTGGGGGAAGTGGAGCGGTGGGCTCTTTCTTTTTCCGTCTCCCCTAGCTGTATCAGGGGTTCTAGTGAGTGGGAGTGTGGGTGGCATGGTGGGGGTAAGTATGGGAATATGCATAAGGATTCCTTCTATTTGGGGAGGGAGGGATGGTTGAGGGACCATCTTAGGTAGATGTAGATACCAGATTGGGATTTCTAGCACCATATTAGGAAGGGTGAGCGTTGTGGATACCTGGAAAGATTGTACACCTGGTGGGGGGTAAAAGAAAGGGATTTGGGTAATGGATTGGGGGACTGTTTCCCAAACCGGGATATGGCCCTAGGGGAGGGGAAGACCAAGAATAGGTAGAGTTGAACAAGTTCCAAGAGATTCCTGAGGGAGGATTTATGCGACTAGTGGGACGCCAGGGATGAAAGAGGCCTCGGTGGGAGGGAGAGTATCTTCAGTTGTCGTTCCGTTGGTGGAGACGACAGATACTTGTGCTGAGGGATGGATGAGCGATGGTGCTCCATGGTATGTCTCTAGCAAGGATGGGTCCTTAAAATTTTTGAGGCCCATATCGATGAGTGGATAGGCATTTGGATTAGTGTAGAAAAAAGGGATGATGTTGTCGATGTTCGATGAAGGGTTAGGCTCATAATGTGATACTTGATCGATGGTAATGATCTTTCTTTTATGGGGAAACATCATGGTTCGGAACACAGAAGAGGAGATTGCCTTCATAGAATACATGTAGCTATGACCAAACAAAATGTTGTAGTCGAGCAGGGCATCGATAACCTCAATGTCAATAAGAATGGTTTTCCCCCCGAGTTCGACGGGGACATTTTGGAAGAGCCCCTCGGGAGACGAGGGTTATCTGTCATAATCCCTTAGAGTAATGGCAGATGGTATTAGCTATGGAGAGCCAAGTTTTTGCCAGACAATTTTGGACATGATGCATGTGGATGCACCTTCGTCAATAATGCAGTAGTGGACTGTGATATTTCAGATTTTAACCGGTATTTGAAAAGCGACAAGAGCGGGGAGACGGGGTTCTCCACTTTCAAGATCAAATGTGATGAGTCAAGTATTGAAAGGGTTGACTTCCCCCAAATCGGAAAGTAATGAATTTTGTTGAGTAGGAAAGGTTTGAATAACTTCTAAGACTGACATGACAGTGGGGGATTGTGTTAAGTCATCGACCAGACTATAATTGTGGGTTGCCCTAGCCTAAGGGTTGTTGACATTCCTTTGTAATGGGATGTGAGGGATGCAAAGAGGTGTTTCAGTATTAGGGTGCGGAATCATCAAAGGTGGGCCAGTCGTGACTCGGATGGCCTCTGAGGTAGTGGGATTAGGGTCAGAGGGTGCGTTGTATTGACGTCTATGCGTTTGTAGAAGGACTTCTTCCTCACTAGTGAGGAGTATAGTGTGATTTGTAGGAGGTCCTAGGCTGGCATACTATCCCATCGGTGGTGGGGTTGGATGCATCTCCTGTTGGGTGTTCATTACCCCTTGATGTGGTATGGGGTTTTGTAACACAGTTGGGGGGGGAGTTGTTGCACATATTGTTGTGGGGCCTTCTAGGGAGCAGGCAGTACTAGGGGACATGGTCCATTTCTGGATTCTTTTATCCGTTTGGATTCTTTTATCCATTTGAAGTCTTTAATTTGGGGGAAATGGTGAGTATAATGGCCATACTCACCGCAAAGGGCACAAGGGAAGTTTGTTAAAATATTGTTGTTGTTCTTTCCTTGGTGTTTTTTGTTATTGCCCCCTTGGGGGTTTTGGTTCCCCTGGTTCTGGTTTCCCCCACCAGGTTAGTTCTACTGGGGTTGGTTCTGGTTTCCTCCTGGTCCGAGATTATTATTGTTTCAGTTTTTTCCCTTATTTATGGAATTGCTCGATTGATGTGATGGATTAGTTGTATTCAGCTGTTCAAAATTTTGATACTGCTAAATGGGAGAGGGTTGAACAAAATTAACCCCAGCATGTGGTTGTCCTTGTGGTGAAAGAATGGGCTGGGGGGGACCAGGGAATGGAAAGTAAATATTATTATGTGGTAATGATCCATAGGATGCATAGGAAGGCGTGGCACTTTCACTAGTTCTTAGGGTGTAAGAAGAGGTAGAGGGGGTACCAGAACTAGGTTAGGTCACGGGGCATATTGTGGGTGTTCGCGGTGGTCCACTGGTGGGTGGAGGAAATGTCAAGGGGTATGGTTGTGGATAAGGGGGAGGATTATAATAAGGGGGTTCGCCATATGCTGGTGGATATTGAGGTGTTCCATACATAGGTGGTTGTTGGGGGTGTGGATTGTGTTGTGTAGTGGTACCAATCAATCCATCCGCTGAGTGAGACATCTCAGGTTTGTCTTGGCCAAATGGAACGGGTCTCGGGGCATCAGGTAGTACTGTATACAAATATTATGACTGTGAATAAATGAGTTCGAACTATTGGGCCTTGTTGATGGCTTCTTCTTCCAATTGGGGGAAGGTGGTGGCCACATCTTTGGCAAGGAGGGAAACAAGTGATTTGAGAAACCAATTAAGGCATTCTTGCTTGGTGGCTTATGCTTTACATAGACTACGTCGCCGACACCATTCATGAATGTGGTCGGCGATGTGTGTAGCAGAGGTTTTTTTAAACTCTGAGAGGAGTTCGAGATCATTGTCATGATGGATTGGGAGTTGAAAGAAGGTAAAAATGATTTGGTCAAAGATTCAAAGGTCGTATGGGACCCAGATATTTCTTCTACGTACCACTTAGCTGATGGGCTAGTGAGTGTACGTTGAAATAGTCTCAGTTGGACAGAGTCGTCCATAATGCTATTGGAGGAGCACCATAAATGGAAGGTCATGATATGGTTGGTTGGGTCATCTCCCACTTTTCCTTCAAACTTGGGGATGTCTGAAGGTAGTTTGGTAGGCATTGTAGGCCATGTGGGGTCGTGCGATATAGGATCATTATTGATTTTAGTTAGATCTGGTATGTTGACGAAAGCCAAGTATGGAATTTGGGGTTGTGTTGGAAGATTAGTGCCAGCCATGGTAGGAATTTTTTGTGTGTCTGACCCTAAAAGAGGGTTTGTTCTGCCCATAGTGTGAATGTGGGGTTTACCTGACCCGTGAAGGGGGCTTGATGAATTTGTACTTCCTCCTTGAGAAGAAGTGTTCCCCTCTCTTCCGTGTAAAGGAGAGTGTGGGGATGGTTGACCTTGAGAAGTGGACCCAAGCAAAGTTGATCCCAAGATAGTATCACTCACAGGGGTGTGAGAAAGTATGGTCAATGAGTTGGCAAGACTAGGAACTCCCCCTAGAATGGGAGGGAGATTTAGCAAGCGTCTGGAATGAAGGGGATTCTGTGGGTCCCCTATGATGTCCAACTAGCAAAGTGGATGTGTGAAAATGGTGATGAGAGCAATTAATGAACAAGAGACTTTGTATAACTTGGACCTTCACAATATATCTCACAATAGTATGTAATCACAAGAAAAATATACATAATTCAATTGATGAAGAAGCATTCATGTGGGTAGGTGGATTTTGTCCGCGTGGGAGAACAAAGAAAAAAAATGCTCGTGTCCTAAAATACGTAACGTCCTTCCTCTCAAACAACACTGGACCTTCCAATAGCACTCAATAGTGGGGTCTAAAGCCACTGAAAGAGGAACTAGTGAAGGATGAAGTAATCAGTTATAATGAGGGGTAGAGGGTGCATATCCCGAAAGAGCTGGCGATATTTCCCAATAGCCACACAAAATCTTATCAAGGTGCAATTGCAGCCCACAATTGCCACCTGGGTAGATGTCCTAAAATTTGGTCACTAGGTACCTTGGTCAAAGTGCGACATTTAGATTTTCAGCCTAAGAAATGGGTCACGAGTTGGATCCCATCCAAGAGGTGGGTACCTCAAGGGGGGACGCACAGAACAACTGGACCTCGTCCTTCGACCCTTCATGGGTATCTCCCTACCTTATGGTGTTAGGAACACTTGACTTAGAGGATTTTAAAGTTCCCTATTTGACAACTTCTATTGTTTTGAAGATGTGAGAACCAGATAACAGGGATTTATTTGGATGCCTATCCCTGAGATCCTACCTAGACTAAAAAATTTCTTTTGGCACCTCCCATGGAGGAAACTTAGTGAGTTTTTAGAAAAAAAATTAGATGTGGTTGTTTGAGATATTGGGGGTGTGAGCCAGTCTCGTTGAAATTAAGTGGGAGTGGATAGTTTTGTTTAGAAAAGGGTGGGGTGTTTCAGAATCCCTTTGGAGGAAACTTACTTCAACCTCCACATTTCGAGATGAAAACTATGTGAGTGAGTAGTGACTTTGTGTGTGAACAAGTGAAAGTGTGCCAATTTTTTTTAATAAATTAGGTGTCACCTTGCTACATGTGGACTTTGTGTGGTCCTTACAAGTCTTTATTACCTAATTAACTAAATTACATTGGTACAACCTTGAGGAATTTTAAAGTCCCTAGGAAACTAGCATGTGGACATGTGGGTCCTTACTATTCCTTTAACTCCCTAGTGTGATTTAATCTAAGAAATCTTTGAAACTATCCTAGATTGTGCATATGTGGGCATGTATGGGCCCGTTACAAAACCTTTAAACTTCCCTAGTGTTTTAATCTAAGTAAACTTCAATCACTATCCTATATTTGTAGCATGTGGGCATGTATGGGCCCGTTATAATCTTAAGATGTGTTTGAAAAATAAACTAAGAGGAGTCCCGAGGGGGTTGTTGTCCTCTCCTAAAGATTTTGTCTTTTAAAGGGAGATGAAATTTTCCCTCAATCTCTTTCTAATTCTCAAGATCACTTTGGGGCGCGAGAGAAGAGCATACTCAACGATTGATATCCAATTTTTGTTCCTAATGCAAGTTTTATATGTGATGTAGGATGATTCCAACTTAGACTCTACTCAAAGCAAGTCATCCATGTGGCCAAAATGAAAGAAAAAGAGGAAAGAATGATTTTAACCCCCTAAGTGCCCATGTTTTGACTAATCCCTTCATATGGAGAGGGTATCTAAGTGTGGTGCATGTTACAATCTGCATGGAATCAATTTTGAGAAGGCTATGGGCCTTCAATAGATCACAAAAACGCTTACAATATTTGATTTTATGGGAAGATGCACGGGTCTCAGAGTAGACAAAGGCGCACTAGGTGCGAATGCACAGATACAAAATGACCTGTGGGCATAGTGCATAGACGGTACTGAGAAACACAGGGGGTTTCGCACACATGCTCAGAAGACGCGCCTGTGGGTTATAAAACCCGTGCACTTGTTGTTACACGGCCATGAAATAAATTATGGATGGAATTCTCTCAACTTAGCTTTGAATTCAATTTTTTGCAGGTCGACTTGGGCCGGTTATGGTTCCTACAAGTTAAAGAAACAAAAGGAAGAGCTAAAATAACCCAAATGGGGGAGGAAATTGATACATTTACCTAGTGGAGTCACCAATCTGTTGCACCTCTTTTGTCACCTAAATGAGCAAAATAAGGGTGCTTACAAGACCAGTTGGGTTAGCTAGGCAAGACAATAGTGAAGGAAAGAGTTAGAAGTATAAAGCATAAAGGATAAGAAAAGAACTAAATTAAGATCATTAAAATAAACTAAACTAGAGTGCATAAGGACATTAGAACAAGAAACAAACAACACTCATGCCACCAATGGAAAGGATTGTATTAGTGGAAAGAAAACACCAAAGAGAAAGGGAGAGTTTGGGTCGCCTCTTCCTCCAAGGGAGGGCTCTTGGACCCCCAAATATTGAGCTCTTCTTACAAGTAACAAACTAGAATGAAATGGTGAAGAGAATCCAAAGCACATTCACTCAAGAAGTGATATGAATGGCTAAATGCAATGGTGCTAGTATGCTCTTTATGAGGAAAGAGGATCCTCCAAGAGAATATCAACAGCATAAAAATACAAATGAATTCCTTGAAAATATAGTGCACACATGGCTTCCTTTTATAGTATAGCTTTGAGGTATTATGCAACTAGTTCTTAGTGTGAATAAGGGGCCCTTTAGGTCTTTGACCAACCCCCTAGTTGGATTCAGTTGAGATTTGGATGTCAAATTGACTTGGAAGATGAACCCGAAGTGGGTGGAAGGCTGACCAATATCATAAATGCGTCGTTTTGAGGTGTGTGCGGATTTTTGGGAACACATTTGCACATCGCGTGCATGTGCGCTTTTTCGACGTTATCTGACTGTCGCACATGCGCATGCACCTTGTGTATTTTTAGTGCATGCTGATTTTATTGTTGGTTGTATAGTTTTGGACCTTTTGGAGATGCATTTTTGGTCCATGAGTGAACTAATGAGTGTTTTGAAGATGTTGGATTCCTGTAACCGTTTGTGGATGAAATTTCAGTGATAACACTTGGATTATTTGGAGAAAAAGGATTATAATTACGCTATTAGTGATTCACCCCCCCTCTTAGTAATCCAACAAACTCTCCCCATGTATGAAGACTTTGTTTCTTCAAATGCACTGAGCGTCATGCCTGCCCATTTACCTTTGTTTCGGTTTGTGGTGGAAGTGTGCACGCCCGAGCTTAATGTCCCAGGCCTTACAATTATCATGTTAGTATTATAAGAGGAACCATTACATTAAATCATTATTGTTAAATGTTTAGAGAAAATTATATGAATCTCACCATAACAAGCCCAAGATAGTAAGTTGGCCTACTAGAGTTTTTACATACATGTCAGTATATGGTTGTAAGGTGTGTGTATGTGAGAAGCATATATGAGTGAGTGAGATATTCAATGAAGTTATCCTTGAGGATCACAGAAGGATCACCATTACTATGTAATATATTGTAAGTTTGATGTGTTGTACAATACAATGGTTACTGTGGTCATCTGCGTGACCCATAAAATTTGTGATAACTATCAATGAATACTTTCTTTATGTCTTGTCTTTTAAGTTAATATTTCTCATTATCTAATCATTACTTTATCACTAGAATATTTTATTTTGTTGAATCTCTCAAAGTTAACAATAATATAACTAACATAGCTCTATCTTAAACCTAGATCTATTACATATTGAAATGGATAATTAAAAATTAGTTCTAAACTTATTACCTCTAAAATTAAGATGGATCTATGCTAGTTTATTTATTATTTTTATATTGTTGTAATTAGTTAAAAAACAAATTATATGTTCTTCCTTTTTATTTTTTAACATTGAGCATAAGATGTTGAATCTTTATTCATTTTACTTTATTAATGTTATCCTTTAAAAGAGACATAAACACACATACACAGAATATCTCCCAACCCTTGTTGTAAGAGCACCCCTCTTATTCCAATGCAATTATAAATCTATAATTATATATCAATACTATTACCCCATGGATGATAACAAAAATGTTGTGACCACTATAATCAGTTATTACAAATGTTGATGCCATGATATCAACCCCACATTACCTTTAGTTGTTTATGTACAATTTCCACATAATAACTATATGACTTAAGATCCATAGCTAGTTGGTTGTATAAAAGTGTTGGGACATCTCATGCCAAGGGAGTGAAATTATATATGTGTGTGTGTGTGTGTGTGTGTGTGTGTGGAAACTTTGCATAATTTTCTTATGTGTTCATAATGATTAAATATAAGACACAATGGTGTCAATGTTTTGATAACATGTGAAACTTAATTTTGAAAAAAAAGTTAATTATCAAGGAAAACATCCTTTTAAGTTCGCTTTTTTTTTGGAATATTAGATAAAAGATTATTTTAATTATTTATATGACAATATCTATATTGTATTTTTTAATACCCATGTTTCCTCCAATTTTTAAATATAACTATAACTGGCCAAGAGATTGCGGCGGACTAAAAATGTGTGAATGTTTGATTTGATGAATCTTTGAATAAAAGGGTCAATGTATGAATTTTTTGTTATTAAAAGAAATTGGATATGTGTTGCACAAATTCCGAAAGGGGGGAGTTTGTCAAGATAGACCATGGATGTTATGAGAGTGATGGTGAGGGGAAACCAAGAATGGTTGAGATGACCCTCACCATACCAATACCTACTGGGTGTAATTGCTCAAAAGTCCTTTGACCCAGAAATGAATTACCATTCAGGATGGTATATGGAAGGCCATCCTCAAGAGTTAATGAGGAGATGGGGCAGGGTACACATACGTAAGGCTTCTAATCTTGACCACAAATTGGGATTCAGACCCACACAACCTTGTCGAGGAAGGAAATAAAGGAGGTAATTCAGGGACAAAGACATATCTGCAAGAGAGCATAACAGAGAGAACAAGTTGGAGAAGAGAAGAGAAACACGTTTTCGACTCTAGAGTAGAGAGAAGAGCTAGGAAACAAGCTCAGTTTGGATGAAAGAAGCTTTGGGAAAGGTCTTTCTACAATATGACAAATGAGGTTGATGA
Source organism: Picea sitchensis (assembly GCA_010110895.2). Taxonomy (NCBI): domain Eukaryota; kingdom Viridiplantae; phylum Streptophyta; class Pinopsida; order Pinales; family Pinaceae; genus Picea; species Picea sitchensis. Next base: position 259,261 of record SNQJ01S0000241.1, read on the forward strand.
GTGACTGAGGAAGTGCTCGTGCAGACCTCCTTGATTGGACTGGAGAAAATCGATCACCAAGATTTATGTGGGAGGAGGAGATTAACCTCCATCCCTGACTGTTGCGGAGCAACAAGAAATAATATCTCTCAGAGCATCATGGTCTACCTCGGGGGTGGCCAGTGGTAAATCCGTCAGGAGTGGTTGTGCCTATGGTTGTGCCTATGGTTGGGAGGAAACATGCACCCTTTTCAACAATTGCTTCACATTTTCTAGTTCTGATAAGTATTTTCATACTCTGTGTAATATATTGGATGTGATGATTGAATGTCTATATTTATGGTTAAGTATTTTAGTATTTGAACAATTATTAGATATGCTCTTTTGCTTCTGTAAACTGTTATATTTTTCATGGTCTTCAATTTATCTCAGTTTTGCTACTAGAGAGTTATGAGAAGTGAATCCGCACGAGAGTCAGGGTAGGATTGACTGAAACGTTTAAGTATTGTCGACCCTTTGAAGTTTACCTTAGCGGAAATGTCAAATTTGGCTATGTGGGAGAAGGACGTTTCCTTCATATTATCCACCCATATGACCAAGGGCTCATGCCCTTGTCCTTAACCCTTTTTATGATAAAAGGATTTGTGCTTAGCCCACAATATTTCCCAAAGGACCCATATGACCAGGGTTTGGGAACCATGTGCTAGTCCGAAAGGAGCTATCCCTTTTGTCTTTGGGACTTCAGAACTTATGACCCCACAACCCTTGAAAATAGTCGAAGGTTGGAGTCGCGAATGGATGAGGGATATCGATCTGGGGATTTAGTGTGTATCTCTCTCAATCGTTAGATCAGTATTAAGAAGGGAAGTGTTAAGCGCTTCATTGAAGTTATACTTTGGGATAATAGGAGTGGTCTAGCGCTGAAACTCCCAAATTTCAGAGTCGTGACGTTAATCGAGACCATTGAAAATGAGGGTACACGTGTCCACAGATCAACGACTATCCAAAAAATTTGGTATTCAACGGTATAAGGATGCGCGAGGTTCCCCGGAGCTTTACAAGCCAGAGTAAATCTTGGTCGTGAATGATAGGTACACGTGGTGATAGATTAGGTGTGGTCTGAAGAGGAGGTCAGGAGATACACTCTGAACTCCTGAATGTCGAACTTCTAAAGTGACGTGGACCGTCGATCCTCGGATTCTTTGGGATCCCTCTCAGTCGTCGATCTACGAAACCCACCCTCGACTTCCCAAACAAACCAAGAACGCGTCCTGGAGAGAAACTTGGCCCCTACTTGTCCCCTGTATAAGGTTGTCCATCAAATTAGAACCATTGGATGAGAGGGTACATGGAAAGTGATTCTATAGTCCAGATACTTAGTACTTCAAAGGAACCTGGCCAAGAAGCGACGGAGTGTGAAAACCTATGAAGTCGTAAACGCCGAAATGAATCTCAGTCGTTGGTAGGATGAGGACACTTGGCACCAGATTAGAGAGTTCAGAGACTTGTCTCTTCGAATAATTCACGACATGAGGAGTTGGTAAGCTCTGAAGTCCGAAGCCACGCAGTAATGAGATCCATAGATTTATGGATCCACATGGAATCCTATTGACCATGAGATCGAAGAGTTGGGCAATTATCAATTCAATATGATGTGGCATGATGACATCATTCGATGTGATGTGGAAACACATTGCATGTGCCACGTCATCAAGATATGGACGATTCACAGACCCCTTATGCCTATTAGAGCATGACATGTTTCACCCCCTAATGTGGACATGTGCCACCCCTGGCCCTCGCCATGTGTCAGCTCCTGGTTCATGCCCTCCTGGTCGACGTCGTTGGTGATGCATCTGAGACTTCGAGAGTTTGAGATATTTGGGAGTAGTTTAGTGGAGAGACGTTCAACGTCGATCGTAGATCGCCAAACGTTGAACGTTCAATGTCGATCGTTGATCGTCGTATGTCGACATCCAACATAGAACGTCAATCGTCGATTGTCGAATGGCCAAGGCCACATGGAGAAATATCAAGGCCCTTCATAACTTCTCCATTTTGGCACTCTGGGATTATCGTGTGGTGGAGCAAGAAATATCTCTGAAACCCCCCTTTTCAATTGTAGGATCTCGACGGAGGATGTGGACGGAATTTGACAACACAGTTGGAACTCTCGAAGTACAGTAGTTCCGAAGTGATGAAACCTTCGCTAAGAAGACTCTTAGCTCCTGGTTTTCAACCTGAGGTCACGAGGAGGACCCCACTAGCTGGTTTAAGCACATAGAAGGAAATGTAAACTTCAGGGAAGAAAAATAAGAGGGTTTTTCTTAGTAGGGGACTAGAAATGAACCAAGTAAAATAAAAATGTTGATGCCCCATCCCTAGAAAGGGTATTTAGGGGTCGGGTGTGTTACAAATTGGTATCAGAGAATGACAACAAAAAATTTCCTTCTTGGGCTCATGCACGAGTCGCATAGAAATATTCTTAGAGAAACTTATGGGGTAACACCCTACCTTACCTCCTTCTATAAGAAACTTGTATGAACCTCCACTGAAGAGAAGAATGAAACCTTCAACGTTTTATAGATGCTTTGGAAATTTGCACTGTATATTGCTAATGTTTCCAAATAAAGAAGCTAACTTCATGTTTCAATAATATGTGTTGATTGTGAATTGGTAGATTAGTAACTAACATAAAAAAAATTACCAGCACTCAAGCAGTCAGTGAAAAACATGAAAACTACAACATAAGGGATGGTGACACACCATGAATTGGGGGAGATCTCCCACAATAGAGAGGAAGAATATGATGAAAGGAGGGTGGTGGAAACCCCTCCAGATTTGGGAAAAATTGTAAGAAGCCTCATGGCATAATTACAGATTTATAAGGATGACAATGAAAGGTTGATCAAGGAGCAAGAAAAATCAACTGAAATTAATGCAGACCTAGTGCAAAGTCTATCAGATATACAGAGGAAACTACAACATGGTCCAGCTACCAGTCATGTGGACATGCATCATACTAAGAAAACCCCAAGTCCACCTGAGATACAAAAGCATGGTCTTTAAAGTGGCCACACTAGGAGTAGCACCTCAAATAAGGCCCAACATGGAGCCAAGAAACATTCAATGGAAGATTCCTCTGGTGAGGACACTAACAACTCCAAGGAATCTTCTAGTGGAAAAACTAGCTTCCATTCCCAGACGAGAAGAAAGAAGAAGAAACAATCCAAGAGTCATGACCATAAAGAGTTCAATAAATCCAAACCACCCACCTTTGAATGGAGAGATTAAGAAGGGGGAAGAAGAAAAATTTTGGCTACTCGGCTTGAAGAAGTACTTCAGAGTCCATGACTACTCGAAAAACTTAAACGCTCGGATAACCATTTTCAACTTGAATGGGAAAAATTCCATTTGGTGGGAGGACCTTAGGAATGTGAAAGGGGTCCATGAGAATGAATTGTCATGGAAACAACTTGAGAAACACTTCAAGAAGAAGTACATGTCAGAAAAGTACTTTGATGGGAAGACCAAGGAGTTCTATGAACTCAATATGGGACAACTCACCATAGATGAATATATCAACAAATTCTTTGAGTTGATGAGGTATGTGCCCTACATAAAGGATGAAAAAGTAAAGATGAAATGATTTATTAGTGGATTACCTCAGTCCTAATGGGACATAATTGAGTTTTATGAGCCAAATACTTTAGAATATACTCTTTGAAAAGAAAGGTATTGCTATGAGAAATGAAAGAATAAGACAAAACCCCATAAAGATTGGAAGAAGAAAAAAAATTCGAGATTCAAGAAGAAGGGGTTTAAATCCTAGAGATTTAAGAACCATGGGAAGAGATATAGGATGAGCCTTCCTGCCAAAAGTATGTATCAAAAAAAATTTCCATCCCAGAGTGGAAATAAACAATTATGAGTAGCTCCAAGTAAGACTAATAATAGGAAGAGAGAACCCTTGAAATGTTGGATCTCTGGAGAGGAACATCTGATGAGGGTCTGTCCGTATAGAACAAAAAAAATAATAAGAGGGTCTACAATGTCCAAGAGGCTACTACAGTCAATGATGTGGCTAGGGGCATGCCTCAAATTTATGTAGCCTTGGATAATAGACAAGCTGACCACAAAGCTTTAGTGGTGGAGATGGAAGGTACGAATGTCAACCATCATGTTTCCATTTTAATTTACCCTGGTTCTAATTTAAGTTATGATGCCCCTCAAACTGTTGATAAATGTAAATTGAAACAAGTTAAACATGTTAAATCATGGTTGGTACAACTAGCTACTGGAACCAAAAGAAAAGTAACCGAGGTCATACTAGCATGCCAATTTGTTATAAGTGGGTTTCCCACCCAAGCGAACCTAAACATACTTCCTTTAGGATATAATGACATGTTTATTGACATGGATTGGTTGGATGCCCACAAAACCAAGTTGGATTGTTACAGTAAAAATTTGGAGTGTGAAAATAAAGAAGGAAGAAGGGTAACCCTACAATGGATTCAAAAGTTTGTCTCAGTGAGACAAATATCAACTCTCCAAGTGAAGAAGTATTGCAGAAAGGGATGTCCCTTATATGAAATACAAGTACTGAACTCTGTTGAGAATGATGAACCTAGCCTAGAGGACCATCCCATATTAAGAGAATATAAATATGTATTTCCAGAAGAGGTGTTGGGACTACCTCCAAGAAGGGATATTGACTTTTCAAAAGAACTTGTACCAAGAGTGGTGACAATGTCTATAACACCCTATATAATGAGTACACTAGAGCTAGTTGAGCTCAAACTAAAGATGAAGGAGATGTGGGACAAAGGCTACATTCGACCTCATGTGTCTCCATGGGGAGCACCAACCTTGTTTGTGAAAAATAAAGATGGCACACTCATACTGTGCATAGATTATAGACAACTCAATAAGATGACCATCAAGAATAAGTATCCCTTGCCAAGGATCGATGACTTGTTTGAACAATTAAGGGGTGCTAAAATCTTCTCCAAGATTTACTTGAGGTCTGGATACCATCAGGTTCGAGTTAAATATGAAGACATCAACAAGACAACCTTTAGGACAAGATATGGTCACTATGAATTTGTGGTGGTTCCATTTGGGATTACCAATGCACCAACCAATTTTATGTGCTTAATAAATAATGAATTCAAAAAGTTCTTGGATAGGTTTGTGTTGGTTTTCATTGATTATATTCTAATCTATTCCAAGAATAGGGAAGAGAATGAAGAACATATCAAGATAGTACCCCAAGTACTAAGAGAACATCAACTCTATGTTAAGCTTAGTAAGTGTGAATTTTTCCAAAAACAAGTCCATTTCTTAGGCCATTATATCTCTGAGGAAGGAGTGGCAGTTGATCCTAAAAAGATTAAATCCATCATGGATTGGCCTACCCCAAAGGATGTGTCTGATATCATATCCTTTATGGGCCTAACATGATACTATAGGAGGTTCATAAAGGGATTCTCCAAGATTGGTTTCCCAATTACCTCCCTTCAGATAAAGGGGGTTAAATTCTTTTAGACATCAGAATGTGAAGAAAGATTTCAAGAGATGAAATACCTTCTAACCAATGCGCTTGTACTGAAGATTACAGACCCAAACAAGGAATTCCTTGTGTGTATATATGCTTGCAAGGAAAAACTCAAAGGAGTTCTTATGCAAGAAGGACATGTAATTTTCTACGAATCTAGAAAATTGAATGAGCATGAAGTGAATTATGTGACCCACGATATGCAGTTGGTTACCAGAGTGCATGCTTTAAAAATGTGGAGGCATTACCTCTTAGGTAGAATATTTGTACTTATGATGGACCATAGTGGATTGAGGTATTTGATTGACCAACCAAAACTCAATGTGAGACAAGCTGGGTGGATGTCTCTCCTTAGTGAGTTTGATTTTGAAATCAAACATATCAAAGGAAATGAGAATAAGGTGGCTGATGCCCTTAGTAGAAGTATGAAAGTGGTTCACTTGGCATTTGTAAGCACCAGTGAATCAGACATCAAAGAAAGAGTCAGAAGTGCACAAGAAACAGATGAAATTTTCAAGACCGTGACATCATACCTAAAGAAAGAGCCCACAAGGATGAAGTACAGATGTTATCATATGATTAATGATGGCATTCTCACTTACAAGGGAAGATTGTATATTCCAAATTATGACGACTTGAAGAGGTTCATAATGGATGAACTACTCAAAAGACCATATACTGGTCATCCTGGTTATCAGAAAATGATCACAACCACTAGGAAACTATTTTATTGGACCGGACTTATAAAGTACATAGTTGATTACTTAGATAAGTGTCTATAATGTCATCAATTCAAAGCAGAGAAACGACACCTAGCAGGGTTGTTGCAGCCCCTACCAATTCCCAAATGAAAATGGGAAACCATCTCCATGGATTTCATCACAGGATTACCAAGATCAACCAAATAGAACAATGCCATCATGGTAGTTGTGAACAAACTGAGCAAGGACGCTCACCTCATACCCATCAAGTAAATTTGCAAGGAAATAGATATTGCCAACATTTTCATGAAATAAATATTTAGACTGCATGGCATGCCTAAGGAAATTATATCCGACAGAGATACAAAATTTACTTCAAACTTTTGGAAATATTTTTTTGTTGGTTTTGAAACAAAATTGTTCTTTAGTACATCCTATCACCCTCATACTAATGGGAAGACAGAGAGGGTAAACCAAGTGTTAGAATAAATGTTGAGGATGCATGTAATGCATCAACCCAAGAAGTGGGAGGACTACCTACCATTGGTAGAATTCACTTACACCAATGGCTACCAAGAGTCATTAAAAATAAGTCCTTTTGAAGCCCTCTATGGAAGACAATGGAACATTCCAATCAATTGGAAAAATCCAATAGACATAGTTACAACTGGAATAGATATGCTAAAGGAAATGGAACAACAAGTAATTCAGATCAGGAAAAATCTAAAGATAGCCCAGGATAGACAAAAAAGATATGAAGACATGAAAAGGAATTCTAGAGAGTTCAAAGAAGGGGATAATGTGTATCTCCGAGCTAGACACAAGAAAATATCTTTGAAAATGGGAGCTTGTGCCAAGCTGGCACCTCGATATTGTGGACCCTTTGAAGTTCTTGATAGAGTGGGACTAGTAGCATATCGGCTAGCACTTCCTCCCACTGTGAAGTCACATAATGTTTTCCATGTTTATTTATTAAAGAATTGTGTACATGATTCTAATCATATCATTGACTGGTCTGTGATTCAGGTGGAACCCAAGGGAGAATTCCTGCTAGAACCTCAATGCATAATAGACATGAAGGAAACCCCACTTAGGAACAAAACCATCGCACAGGTCAAGGTACAGTGGAAACACTTTGGACTAGATCAGGCTACATGGAAAATGGAGGATTCCATGAGACAAGCATATCCATTCTTTTTTTACTTCTATACATACAAAGCACATCGACAGAGAGAACATTGAGGACATTGTTCCTTTAAGGGGGAGGGGATTATAATACCCCTCTTTCCCCCAGTTTTTAAATATAGCTATAACTGGACAAGAGACTATGGCGTACTAAAAATGTGTGAATGTTTTATTTGATGAGCCTTTGTATAAAAGGGTCAATGTATGAATTTTATGTTATTAATAGAAATTGGATATGTGTTTCACAACTGCTGAAAGGGGGGAGTTTTCCAAGATAGACCATGGATGCTATGAGAGAGATGGTGAGGGTAAACCAAGAATGGTTGATATGACCCTCATCAGACCAATATCTACTAGGTGTAATTTCTCAACAAACCTCTGACCCAGAAATGAGTTACCAGTTAGGCTCGTAGATGGAAGGCCACCCTCAAGAGTTATTGAAGAGATGGGGCAGGGTACCCATCTGTAAGGCTTCCAGGCCTGACTATGAATTGGAATTCGGACCCACACAACCTTGCTAAGAAAGGAAAGAAAGGAAGTGATTCAGGGATAGAGACGAATCTTCAAGAGAGCAAAGAAGATGTTATTGGATTAATCGTTAAATGTGTACATAAACAAATCTCCCTAAATCCACCCGGATATAGAACAAAACAGAACAAAATATGACGCTTTCCCTAAGCTCTAACTATTAAGTTTACTATTTAACAATAGATAGACAACATACCATTTAAATGTCGCTTCCTCCTACCATTTACATCCTAGCTCCACTCCGGTGTGCCTGTGATATTGAATCTGCAAGGGAACACAAACCAACCAAAGTGAAAGAAATACGATGAACTCAAGAAATACAACCAAAGTGAAAGAAATACAACCAAAGCCTTGATGCCGAAAGGTCCCCTTTCGATGGCCCTTTTCTCCAACACACACACTTGATCCAACCTTGAATGAAGAAGCTCCACAATGACTTGATGAACTGAAATGAAGCTCTCAAGTATGAGCTGAAGTATAATTCCTCATCCAATTCTAGCCTATTCAACCTTAGTATTTTCCATGAGACATCCCTCTTTATATAGGGGAAAGAGATATGGTTGAGGAGATTAATATGATACAACCAAATCAGAGAAGCGAGTAAGATCCAAACCATTCATAGGCCACCTCATCTTCTAGAAGATCCCCTTCTAGAACTTTCATGAAGTTTGAATTTTCCTTGGCTTTTGACATCGTCGCACCCTAGCTATAGTGCATCCTGCGAAGACGTCACAGTCCACCTCTAGAGAAGGGGGCGACGATCAGGCATCGTTGCACCTTATTCCTTTTGCAACCTGCGATGACCTTCCTTAATAAGGTTTTTGAGAAGAGAAAACCAATCACTTTCGTCATGGCAAAAGACTCTTTTTGGGAACATGAACACATGTTTGTCAATGGATCACTGGGGTGACCAAAATAATGTGTAACAGAATTCCCCCCAAAGTATGAAGTTGGAACTCGTGACATCCAAAATACTTTGTAGAATGTGTGTGTCAAACAAGGAGCACACCGATCGAGAACCTGCAAACAATCAAGCATCAACATAATAATATACCATTGTCCGAGGTAAGCATTCCCATACTCGGATTACAAAATTTCAAGTGAATCATGGCCACTAAATATACACTTTGGATCCATGTCATCATGAATCGACATAGCCACCAGGAATACACTATGGATATATGCTTTAAAATGACCCAAATTCAGACATAGCCACGAGACATACAAAGTGGATCTATGTGTCAATAAAAACCATACATACTCCATCGCAACCTGGATCAGAATGATGAGATCCAGGATCTTCATTTCCATCGTCTCTAAGTACGAATATAACCATGTGATTACAGGTGCTAAAGTCGAACATGGTATAAACCACTTGATTACCATTCAATGATGAGAACCATTAACAATCACGAGGGAAATCACCATTGATGTCAATGAATCCCAAAGTACCCTAGTACAATCCAAGGAATGTGAATAAATGATTTGAATTCGAACACTTGATGAAATCTCCCAATTAGGAGTCAATGATGTGAACCCACCGTTGGAAGCGAAGAGACCTACCATTGAGGCATGTGGGCTCTAAGGTAATAAATGATTTCTAAGTCTTATTCCTGGATAATGAGTTGAAGTCAATAGGAAAAGACTCGTCACAGGAGTGTCTTAATGTGTCCCCCACCAATGAATTGAAATAAGTAACAGATTTGAAGTAGATCAGAGTGTGAAGTGATTTGAAATTGACTTAGGGAAGGTCGACATGGTAGAAAATTTATAACTGTAGATGATCCACTCAATAGAAGGCTTATTCAGGTTAGACTTCTCTTGAACATATGAATGACACGACAATAGTATTGGCAGCATTGACTCAAGGAGGACCCGACATATGGACATGCGTATGGTCAAACAAGAGACAAATGGATTTCCCAACCCAGATACAATGATGAAGGGGGGTGTCATGTTCAAGAGTGACTATTACTGCCACTAACAAAAACGTAGAGACACATTTGTTTCCCCCCCACCATTTCTTGCGAGTACCTCTTTATTTTTACGCAAGCTTGAGGAGGATAACATATGCTTGTTGATGTAAGGTCATCCTTCGGACGATCCCCTCAGAGTATGTTCAACAAACCCTAAGAAGGAGTGGTTCGATCCCATATGGGTCTTTCAATGTTTGTTTAATGAGTTCAAAGAAAGAAAACTCGGGGGTTTTTCATGTTTAGAGATTATGGAAAACACTTAAAGATAACTCCATCAGGTTCTTTTTCGTAAATTAATCTAACGAGACCGAAAAAGTGATAACCTACCGCTCGTCAGATGTTTTCATCAAATAATTTTATGAGCGTGAAAATAACAAGGTCGCTCGACAATATTTTTGTTTTTATGGAGCGTGAAAAGAGCTTAAAGCATACTCCATAGGTTTCGTTTTTGATGTCACCATTACGAGTTCGAAAAAATGACAAAAGACTACTCGATTACATTCTCATGGTTTCATGAGTGTGAGAAAGAATCAAGACTTGCTCAGAGTTTTTCCTGAAAAACCCTAAAAGGATCTATACATGCGACAAACGTATAAAAAACAAACCAAAAAATGAATCCTTGTTCCAACGTTTCACTCTTAGACTTTTTATCTGCAAAAATCAACCACTTGTGAAGTTTTTAGGACTTTAGGGTTTAGAAAAAACATATAAAATAATATAAAATACAAATGAAAAAGTGAAAAAATCAATAAAAATGGGTAAAAACCTCATTTCACTATTTCATTTGTCATTTCACCCAAACCTTGCTCTAAATGCCCTTTTTACCTCGATTTTCAACTGCAGATTGTAGAGTATGATTGATCATTCGGTGAACCATCTCCAAAGAACAGGTAATCTTCATTTCCTCCATCTTTCCATGGATTAAAAAAAAAATTCCATTGGTTAAAAAATAGACTTCTAGGTTAATTTTTAGGGGTACCGATGCGCGGAGGTCGTTGCAAGCACCCTATATCGGGCCCTGCGATGATATAGGATCACCGCAGGTGGCCCTATATCCAGCTTAAGATGACTCTGCACTGTGCAAATGACTAGGCCTGCGACATGTGAAGTTCAAAAAGTTTTTAAAGATGAATTTTCCAATAAAAATTCTCTAGGGAAGAAGATAATGATGCTAATCTCTCTTTATGGTTCCATCACAGGTTTTCCATGGTCAAAATTTTGGAATGGTGCAAGAGAGAGAACGAGGAGGAAGACTACTTTGTCGAGAATGACCCAGGAACAGTAATGGCCCTCTGGTAGTGTGGGTTGTTGAAATTATTCAAAATCAAGGGAATGAGGGCCCAACTGAGATTACTCGAGTACCTAGTTCACATGTGGGATGTGAACGAGTAGGTGTTTCATGTGGGTTCTCACACTCTTACGATATATATCGAGGATATCTACTTATTAACTGGGCTATCTCTTTGTGGGTCCCAAGTAACACTGACAGGTAGCAGGGGTGCCGACGAGCCTATGAACCACTATATCAGTGAACATTGTGTGCCAGGTACCCATAAGCATAGTTGTAAAGTCGCTATAAGATATGTCTTAGACTTTCCTCTATGGAACATCCTCTATACCATCACATGCATGGAAGGGATTGAAGCTCCCCATTTGGATATTCAGAGATATTTTCAGTATGCACTGGAGTGTATGGAGCCACGAGTTTTCAACTGGTGTGAAGGGGTTCTCAAAAGTATGAAAAAACAACTGAACAAGTGTAGGAGTGGTGGATTGAAACAGTTCGGATACAGGTCGATTTTGGTATCCTTCTTCCTAGAGAGAGTCCCAGTTTTGCGCTTACAGGTAGAGTGGGGTATACCTGCCTCACAGGATTCGAGAATGAAGAGGTGGGTCAACCTCATGGCATGACATGCAGTTGGTCTCCTCGTTAGGCATAAATATGTATTCTTCAATTGGTTGAGAAATCAAATGCTCATGGTATATGACTATGCATATGTCGGGATAGACTTCTGAGGAGATCCAAACTTATCTCTTCCCGAGGGTTCCCAATGGGGGGACATAGGTAAGAAGGAAATTGTGTTTATATGATGTTTTTGTTATTTTTAATGATATAAAAAAAAAATTATGTTGTTTATCCGATGATTAACCATACTCTCTTTGATGATGCAAATGTGGGACCTTATCGTCCTCCCGGTTCATCCCCTATCCAGAGGCGAGGGGAGAGAGGTGATGTAGTAGGAGTAACTGTTGTTGACTTCGAGACCCTAGAACAAAATCTGGAGAGACTCATGATGAGCATCCCAGATGCCTCTATCGATGATATCCCGAGGCATTACCAATGCCACACAGAGGGCATGTCTGCTTCCATCAGTCGACTCCTCCATAGAGTAGCACGGGCAGTTGCATGTTATAACAAGCATCATCCTTGATGCTCTATTGTATATGAATCCATGTGCTTCACATTTTTTATATTTTGGTCTTCAGACAAAAACACTTTTTTGTAAACTTTTATCATTATATATATATATGAGGCTTCTATCGGCTTACTTGTTGTATATACGAATTTCAAATGTCTGTCTAACAAATAATTAGCCAAAGCATCTGTTAATTTATTTAGACATCTAGGAATGTGTTTATATTCAATGTAATCAAAATGAAGTTCCAAGAGGCGAATTCGTAAATATACCCTTAACAACATAGGACTTCGAATGGAGTAAACATTACTCAACTGTAAGACTAACTGCGAATCGAGTCGTACAATAAGGTGACGGATTCCAAGTGAAAAAACATCGGTCAATTATTCTATGACAACACTGTATTATGTAATATTGTTAGTTGCACGACTAAGGCAAACACCATGTAGACTAATCAATTCATCTGTAGGTGCATAGATTGCCCAAGCAACAAATGCTAAGTTTTGAGTACTGTGAATAGCGCCATCATCCAAGCCAAGGTAAGCAGCTAAAGATCGAAACCAAGCACAACTCAAGGTAAGCAGCTAAAGATCAAAACCAACAAATGAAAAATCACACAAGAGTATTATACACTAAAATACAAGCACTCATTCAAAAACGACTTAAGCATAGTACTTATTCAAGTAAAGACCATTTATGGGTTCACTCAAAGGGATTCCATCATAATAAATCATCTCATAAGCTCCCTTCTCCAACACTCATTTGACAACATAAGTCCCCCACCACATGGGCTCGAATTTATCGTCCCCTAGAAAATCATGATCTTGCTTATAAAGAAGAACTAGATCACCTTCAGAAAAAACACGTGGCTTGACATGTTTGTCATATTGGGATTTGACATATTTCTTCTGATTTTCAATAACTAAGGCGGCATCACGACGGGTTTCGTCTAATTTCATCAAATACAAAAGACGTTCCTCTTTAGCAGAGGTGTTAGGGAGAAGTTCAATGGCTAGTTTCAAAGATGATATCTCACATTCAATCGGAAAAATTGCTTTGATACCATAGACTAGATGGAAAGGTGTCAATCCTGTGGAAAACTTAATAGATGTCCGATAGGCCAATAATGATGAGAACAACATCATGTTCCAATTTGACTTATGAATCCCTACCATCCATCGAATCATAGTAGTGAGAACTTTGTTAATTTCTTCAACTTGGACGTTGGCCTATGGGTAATAGGGGGTTGATTTTTCATGGCAAAGACCCAACTTTTCAGTAAGTTCAGACATCATAAAATTTTGAAAATGATTACTATGATCAGTAACAATGGCTTGGGGGACACCAAATCTAGTAATGATATGATTGAATATGAACAATGTTGCAGTTTTCCCAGTATTATCAAATGTAGGCATCGCCTTGGCCCATTTAGTGAAATAATCCACAACTATAATGATGTATCCATGCCCCCCGGTCGAGTGAGGGTTACATGTCATGAATTCAATGCCCCATTTGGTGAATGGACCAACAAAGACAACAGGGTGAAGAGGAGCAGGTTGTGATCGGATCTTATTATTATAAGTTTGACAAGCGTGGCATTTATGGACGATAGTAATTAAATCCTTAAATAATGAAGGCCAAAAATAACCAACTCGTAAGATATTTTGGGCAGTGACATACCCAGACATATGACCGCCACATGCTCCAGAGTGACAGTCATTCAAATATCTCTCATCTTCATCGTAGGTGAGACATCGTCAAAAAATGGAATCAATACCACGGCGGTAAAGGGTATCACCAAGGATGATGTATTGACGGGCTTGATACCATATACGAAGACGATATGTACTAGAAATATTAGGCCGGAAAGATTGATTATGGAGATATATGATGATATCTATGTACCATACGTCATCAGAACTGATCAGAAAGAGGGATTCGTCAGGTAAGGAATCCTTTGCCACATGTTCTGTCTCAGTAGAGGGAAGGTCACATATCAATTCAGAAAAAACCAAAGACTTCTTTGACTTGGCATGTTCAAACTCCAAGACAAACGCTTGGAGAATCACTATCCATTTAGAGTACTTGCCCCCAAACAATTGTTGAGTAAGGATATGTTGCATGGGGTTGCAATCGGAAATAATTGTGGTCTTGCATAATAAAAATTTGAACAACTTGAACAGCTACTAAGTCCAGTTTCTCCACATGTACGTATCTGGTTTCGATAGTCATGATACTCTGACTAAAATAGTATGTCACATGCTCGTCGTCTGAATCGTCCTCTTGGACTAAATCCATGGAAATGTTAGAGTCTGAAGCATATAAGTATAGGAAATAATCTCGATTATAGTAAAGGGAAAACAATAGTGGTATACGGGTTAAGGAAAGTTTTAAAGCCTCAAAATATTTGTTTGCAATATCATCCCATATGAACTCGTAACCTTACTTGAGTAGCCGAGTAAATCCTTTCATTAATTCAGTGTAATTGGGAATGAATCGACATAAAAAATTTGCCTTCCCTTGCAAACTTTGGAGCTGACGCAACGTGGAAGGAGGAGGTAGATTAAGAATATCCTCAACCTTCAAAGGGTCTACCCAAATCCCATGTATAGACAGAATGAAACCAATAAGTCGGTCGGATTCCACACAAAAAACCCATTTGTGCGTATTCAAACATATGCGATAATAACAACAACGTATGAAAATGGCCCGTAAATGTGTCGGGTGATCTTGACGATGCATGGAATGTGCCGGTAGATTGTCAAGATAGGGTTGCACAATGTGCTTAATGTCATGAAAAGTGTAAGACATAGCACGCTGAAAGGTTGCACCAACATTTTTGAGACCAAAGGGTATTTTCTAGTAGGCGAAGGTTCTCCAAGGGAAAATAAAAGCGGTCTTATGTTGATCCACTAGTAAAATATTAATTTGATTATAACCGGAGAAACCATCCATCAAGGAGAATATTTCACTCCTGGCACAGTCGTCAACGATCGGTCAACGAAAGGGGTTGGATAATTGTCCTTAGGACAAGATTTATTTATATCCCTATAATCTACACAAATGTGGATCATACCTTGTTTATTATTTACCAGAACAAGATTGGATATCCAATCGGTCAAAGCCACAGGATAAACAATGCCAACTTTAAGAAGTTTTTCAAATTTAATATTGATAGCAACAACTTTACGTGGATGTACTAGGAGAAGTCTCTGCCAAACGAGTTTAGCATATGGATATGTCTTAATCTCATGCACAATGATATCAGGATCAATACCTGGCATGTCTTCATAACTCCAGGAAAAAACGTCACAAAATTCCTGAAAAAGGGCTTTATAGGTGCAGACCTCATCAATAGAACATGAGGCACTGATATGAACATTTTCCACGACTCCCAGTTTAATCGATATGTTAAGAGGAATGGTAGGTGAAATGTTACTTAAGTTCCCTTCGTACAAGACATCATGTGTTGACTTGGGAACTGAAGAAATAATGACAACAGTCGACAGAGTCAAAATCCATTGGTAACTCTCTATGGTATCACATTCTAGGAAGACAATAGAATGATGATGTCTATCGTCCCATGGAGTGTCTTCAATAGACATGATTGACATGATCATCTCATCAGTAGGCAAAATCACGTTAAACAGATCAGGAGATGTGTCACAGAGAGAAGGAAGAGAGGGATTTTCCAATTGAATATCTTGATAAGAAGATTCGACCGAACTTAAAGGCATTTTTCCATTATAACAAAGACAATCACCAGGGTGAGGTATTATCCATGGGTCATATGAATCAAGGTTTTCACGAATAGTGGTGGAGATCATGTTAATCGAAGCAAAAAAATGAGGAGGTATATCGGGTGGTGGGATTGGAAATGTACCCATCAAAGTTGAATCCTTTAAAAGACCCATGCTGACATTCTCATAACCCTGGAGGTGTCTTCAAGATAAAAGGAATGTTGCTAGTATGAGAATCAAAATTAAAGAAGGCCAATTGGTCAACAGTAATGACCGTTTCTTGGTATGGGAAACGTATCACACGAAAAAGGGTAGACACAACTGCGCGAATGGAATCGATCCAGCTACGACCAAGTAGAAGATTATAATCAAGATGTGCATTGAATAGCTCAACCTCTACATTGACCGATTTACCTTCTAATGTAATAGACAACGAGGGAAGAACATTGTAAGGTTTAAAACATGTACCATTGAAGGCCTTAAGGGTATTGTGCGACTCGGTGAGGGAAGGAGAGCCAATGGCTTTCCAACAAGTAACAGACATAACACAAGTCGAGGCTCCTTCATCAACAACGGTTCTACATATATTCTTGTTTTCTACAAAAACTTGGATTTGAAACACTAGTTGAGGAGGAAGCCTTGGAATATGCTCTTCCAAGTCAAAGATTATCAAATTGGTATCAGTTGTATCAATTCCACCAATAGCCTTTAACAATGCATTACGTTGAGTAGGACAACTTTGAAGGACTTCGAGAGCCGACATCAAAGAGGGTGCTTGTGTGAGGTATTCTACAATACTGTAGTTTTGGGAAGCACATGCAAGAGGATAAAACGAGGACTTTCAAACAATGCCCTTGGGAGGAGGACAAAGAACTGTATCAAGACCCAGTCATTTGATATGAAGAGGATCATTTAGAGGTGACGTTGGGGGAGGAGTTTGAACCAACGAAGGTGGTATATCATCAACTTTCTCCTTCGACGAAGAGTAATCTTTGGTTCGAGTTGCAATGACAACTTCATTCTTCTTGGAGTCACCAATACACATAAGGACATAAGATGAGTTATAGGGAGAGAGTTGGTCATGAATAACCAATTGGGCCTGCTGCAGGAAATGACTGTGATAAGACGACAGGTGTAGAAGGCTTCCCAGTCCCTTGGATGAACTTAGTAACCTCAACGCATCATGGACAATATTTCGTATAATAGTCGTCACCACAAATAAGACAAGGGTAACGAGGCTTACATTTATATTTCTCATCAGCAGGTTGTGTTTTGGCTCTATCATATTGTTGATTGTTATTTTTGTCC
The DNA here is from genome assembly GCA_010110895.2 of Picea sitchensis. Lineage (NCBI taxonomy): Eukaryota > Viridiplantae > Streptophyta > Pinopsida > Pinales > Pinaceae > Picea > Picea sitchensis. The sequence goes on from SNQJ01S0000241.1 coordinate 276,652, forward strand.
TCCTTATTATTACCCTTCCCTTTCTTTTTATTTTGATTTTTACCGATAGGTGTAGATTGAACCGAATTGACTTTGACAGTTTTACCGGCATAAGGAGTAGGAGTAGGAGCATTATGTACATTATAAGTAGTAGATTTTGGATTGGTGTGACTGGCATGTGTAGACTGAGTCTCAGCATGAAAGGTTCCAATCACACCATAAGAAGCATGAGAAGTTGTTGGAGGTGTTGGTGTAGGATTTGTGGAAGGACGAGGAGAGTTAGGGATCAAATCATAAATTGTTCTCGTTTACGAATAAACGAGATCTAGATACTGAGCATGACTAATTGCCTACTCTTCAGTGACAACACCACCCATGGAAACATCACGAGCAATAGGTTCAATGAGAAATTTGGTGAACCACCTAGCCAATAATTGATAAGGAAGAGGAACTTCGATTAAACATCTCCTCCTCCTCCACTCATGGATGTGATTAGAGATATGAGTGGATGAGGATTGTTTGAAAGAACTTAAAATTTTGGTTCCTGTCTCATATCGAATTGGTAACTGGTAATGTGTTAAAAAGGCCATGGCTAGGGTGTTAAAGTCATTAAATAATCCTCTTGGTAAATCGGTGTACCATTTTGTTGTCGAACCCGTGAGAGTTCATTGGAAAAGTTGTAATCTTATGGAGTAGTCCATCAATGAGTTCGACGAACACCAAAGATGGAAATTCATAACATGATTATTTGGGTATTCTCCTGCTTGACTGTCAAATTTAGGAATGCCAGACGGTAGTTTGGCCGGTATGACGGGCCAATAAGGAGAATGTAGAATAGGATCATTCAAAATCCTAGACAAATCCGGTAAATCCAAAGTGGCTATAAACGGAAATTGTCGGTTCACTTGACAAAACTGGTAGTTCTAAGGGGGAAGCCCCATAGGTATACCAGTAGAACCATAAGCATTCTAGATATAATTAGACAATCCTGACAGATTTATTTATGGAGGATTTTGAGGTAGATAGCCCACAGGGTTGGGTTGATTAGGTATGTTTCCCTGAAAAGGAACATTAGATTGAAATGCGCATTGGTCAGGCTGGT
>SNQJ01S0000241.1:277755-299949 GCA_010110895.2 Picea sitchensis
AAGGATGATACCCCCCAGACAGTGGTTGATTCCCTTGGAAAGGAAGATTCCAAGGTTGAGATTGTAACGCATGTATACTTTGTCCATAAACTGGGTTATGGCCTCCAACTTGAGGTTGACCCCCAAGTTGAGGTTTTCCCCCAATCTGAGGTTGCCCCCCAAATTGCGGTTTTCCCCCAACTTGAGGTTGACCTCCAACGGGAATCTGAAAAACATAAGTGATAGAAGGACTGATGCCTCCAACTGGATTGGAGCCACTAGGGCCAAGATGATTAGATCCTCCTAACAAAGGTGGAGGAGAAATGTAAGGCCCTCCGAAGAGAACCTGGGTAGGTGTAAGAACAAAATGACTCGCAGCATTATACCCAAGAGGAACAAAAATTCCAGAACCTCCAGATGGATCCTGGGTAGGGATGGAAATGGAAGTATTCAAATATTTATACCCAGGGGGAAGTGATGGATTGGGTCTAAGAGGAAATGGTGTTCTGATAGGAGCTTGAGTGATAACCAAATTTCCGGTAGAAATCATGGTAGATGGTGGGACCATAATAGAATGGGCCATCTGGAGAGGAAAAATCGAGTGAGAACCAACCAACAATTGATCCGAAATGATGGTGACACTACTGGTAGTACTAGTAAATTGGTCTAAATGTATTGTATAGGTAACAAATGTCTCAAACATTTGCAATGCTATAGGTTGATTAGGACTCGCTCCTAGGTTTTAGTAAATATATCGTACTGTCAAAGGGGTGGAACTAGGATTAAAAAATTTGGAAGTGTGAGTCAGGGTCCTAAATGATTCACTGTGAAAAAGTGGATCCTCTAATCCAGATCCTACGTTAGGTCTAGTAGGTACTTCAGCGTTCTCAACAACAACAATTTCCCCTGACGAGTTCATCTGAGGAAAATGCGTATCTTGTATAATACTCAACAACGGGTTTGGGGGAAGTCAGAATGCCTCTAAGGAATCTGAAACAATTTGAAATCCTTCCAAAGAGTGTGTGCTTACAACTTCAGAAGCTACTTCGTTGTTGACTACTCCCTCGGGAGAGCCTTCTGGTGAATTAGGAAGAAAAGGGAGGTAACCTTCTGGGTCTTCCGGGGGTATCCCTTACATCCTACATGAACGACGAAGGTCGATGTTGGCTAAACCAAGTAAAGAACGAAAGAAATCTATGGCCAACTAGGGAAACAAACAACACTCACTAATAAAATCTAGAAATCAAACCAAGCAAACAAACCTTCTTATTTTGAAGTCACTAGTTGGTGATGAAATCTAACATCATGAAATCAAGACAAGAAGGGGCTAGGATAAAGTGGGTGGAAAATTTACGTTGACGACCTGCTTAACGGATTTACACCCTGGTGCAAGCTCCCACACATGATCATGGGTATACCCTCCAAGGAGCCCGAGTGAGTTTGGCCAACGTCGATTCCAGGTACCGTGAAGACTTTCCCCTCCATAGTCATCTCATGTAAACACCCTAGAGAGATAGGCTACTAACATTACCAACTACAACAGTGATGCTTGGGGAAATAGTCGACAGTCTGATCCATGCACAAAGGCAGGGTATATAGCCTGAAATCAACTCGAGAGGCTTCCACACATAATCATGGGTATACCTTCAAGTGACCCCCAATAATATGGGCAATCTCTACACCAAGACCAACAAAGTGGGGTGAAAAACTCTTCCAGTCCTAATGCGACCTCGTGATTGACCCTTATGTTAGAAGGGCTTCCCAAGACAAAATGTAGCAATTGGATTTGAACTCTCCCTATCACAAGATGCTATTGTGTGTTTTGATGCTTTGGAGAGTGTGCCTTACAACCTATTCCAAAGCACTATCCTAACTAATGTTGGTGAAACTAATTCCTAGAAAATAAAAGTTTCTAATAAGTTTTAAAGTTACGCTTATATTTTAGAGATTGTTGTTTACTCAAAAGGGAGATGGAAACAAAAATGATGAAGTTGTGACCTTGACCCAAGAAAATGCAAGAAGAGATGAATGTGAAATTTTTCAATTCAATGAACTCTAATTACAGTAGGGAGAAGGCATTTATTTTGAAGTACAAAAATCTATGAATTGCAATTTCTTAATTTTGAATGAACACAATTCCAAATAATCATGAAATACAAAATTTTCCGATTCTTCTCTTTAACAAATATTTCGAATGTAAAAAATTTCTTATGAAAGATTACTAAAATGAATAAATGAATTTAGTTCTTCCTTTCCCAAATCAAATCAGGGATGCAATGATGAAAGGAAAACGTAATCCAAGAAAATCAAGACATTCTTAACACAATTCCCAAATCAAACTTGTAATATAGACAAAAATGAAAATGATAAGAAAGTTTTCGTCAAATACAAACAAAAAGTGTTTTTCAACCAACAAGCAATTTGGTCAGTGAAATCAATCCAAAAATTTAAATAAACCAAAAGACCCTTTGTCAAACAAGCACTCATATCAAGAGCTGAAGATTATATCCTTATGATAAAGATCAAAAAGAAAAAAACTTGCAAAATCAAAAAGAAATAATTTCAATCACTGAAAACCAATCACAAGCAAGATTTAAACTCATGAATCAATCAAACACTGGCATCAGAAGTCCACCCCAGGCCTCTGAGGAAAATTTGGGTGAAAAAAGACAAATTGACTCACTCCAACAAATTCTACAGGAGTCGTCGCAGGATGGGTATGGGACATAGTGTGACGAGCAAAGGTTGTTAGAGGCTATTAGAAGAGCACAGTGCGATGTCGTCACACTGGATTGGTCAAGCAGGATGCAATGTCTGAGGATCGTCATAGGCTGCCAATATATATGGTGTAGTGAGACGATCTTTGTAAATGAGGAAAAATGGGAGAAAGAAAAAAAATCTAATTGAATTTCCAGACCCAGGGAGTCTAGATGGATCACCCACGGACTCAGAAAGTGAATTTAACTAGAGGAAGGAAGGCTAAAAGAAAATGGGAAGAAAAAAATCAAAAGGAATTTGTATCCCCAGTATGGTCGCCAATTTTTTTATTGGATTAATCGGTAAATGGGGACATAAACATATCTCCCTAAATCCACTCGGATCTAGAACAAAACATAACAGAATATGACGCTTTCCCTAAGCTCTAACTATTGAGTTTACTATTTAATAATAGATAGACGACATGTCATTTAAATGTCGCTTCCTCTTGCCATTGCCATCCTAGATCCACTCCGGTGCTCCTGTGATATTGAATCTGCAAGGGAACACAAGCCAACCAAAGTGAAATCAATACAATGAACTCAACAAGAACCTATGTATGTGATCAAGGAATCATACAATAAAACAAAACAAGTTTTATGGAAAAGAAACATATCACTATATCATATTAAAATGAAAGTGGAGATTACAACCAAAGCGTTGATGTCGCAAGGTCCCCTTTTGATGGCCCTTTTCTCCAACACACACACTTGCTCCAACCTTGAATGAAGAAGATCCACAATGACTTGATGAACTGAAATGAAGCTCTCAAGTATGAGCTGAAGTAGAATTCCTCATCCAATTCTTAGCCTAATCAACCTTAGTATTTTCCATGAGAGATCACTCTTTATATAGGGGAAAGAGATATGGTTGAGGAGATTAGGATGATCCCACCAAATCAGAGAAGTGAGTAATATCCAAACCATTCGGAGGCCACCTCATCTTCTATAAGTTCCCCTTCTAAAACTTTCGTGAAGTTTGACTTTTCCTTGGATTTTGACATCATCACATGCTAGCTATAGTGCAGCCTACAGAGATATCATAGTCCACCTCTAGAGAAGGGAGCGGTGATCAAGCATCGTCACACCCTATTCATTTTTCAACCTTCGATGACCTTCCTTAATAAGGTTTTTGAGAAGAGAAATCCAATCACTTTCCTCATGGAAAAATACTCTTTTTGGGAACATGAACACATGTTTGTCAATGAATCACTCGGGTGACCAAAATAATGTGTAACAACAGAGAGAACAATATAGAGAAGAGAAGAGAAGCATGTTTTCAAATCTGGAGTAGAGAGAAGATCTAGGAAACAAGCTCAGTTTGGATTAAATAAGTTATGCGCAAGGTCTCTCTACACGCTGGTAAACGAGGCTGACAAGTGACTGAGGAAGTGCTCGTGAATACCTCCTTGCTTGGAGTGTATAAAACCGGTCGCCAAGATTTATGTGGGAGGAGGAGAGGAACCTTCATCCCTAACTATTGTGGAGAAAGAACAAATAATCTCTCTCAGAGCATCATGGTCTACCTCGGGGGTGGCCAATGGTAAATCCGTCAGGATTGGTTGTGCCTATGGTTGGGAGGAAACATGCACCCCTTTCATCAATTTCTTCACATTTTCCAGTTCTCATAACTATTTTCATATTCTATGTAATATATTGGATGTGATGATTGAATGTCTATTTTTATGGTTAATTCTTGCAATATTTGAACAGTTATTAGATATGCTCTTTGCTTCTGTAAACTGCTATATTTTTCATGGTTTTCAATTTATCTCATTTTTGCTGCTAGAGAGTTATGAGAAGTGAATCCGCAGGAGAGTCGGGGAAGGATTGACTAAAACGTCTAAGTCATGTCGACCCTTTGAAGTTTACCTCAGTGGAAATTTCAAATTCGACTCTGTGGGAGAAGGGTGTTTCCTTCAGATTATCCACCCATCTAATAGAGGGATCATGCCCTTGTCCTTAACCCTTTTTCTACTAAAAGGATTTGTGTTTAGTCCACAAGATTTTCCAAAGGACCCATATGACCAGGGTCTGGAAACCCTACGCTAGTCCGAAAGGAGATATCCCTTTTGGATTAAGGACTTCAGAAATTATTACCCCACAACCCTCAAAAATAGCCGAAGGCCGGAGTCGCGAATGGATGAGGGTCGTCGATCTGGGGATTTAGTGTAGATGTCTCTCAGTCGTTAGATCAATCTTAGGAAGGGAAGCGATAAGCGCTTCGACAAAGGTATACTTCAGAAAAATAGGAGTGGTATACCGCCGAAACTCCCAAATGTTGGAGTCGCGAAGTTAATCATGGCCGTTGAAAATAGGGGGACACGTGTCCATAGATCAATGAATATCCGGAAGTTTGGGTATTCAGCGGTATAAGGATGCACGAGTTTCCCCAAAGCTCTGCAAGACGGAGTAAATCCTGGCCGTGAGTGTTAGGTACACATGGAGATATATTAGACGTGGTCTAGAGAGGAAGCGAGGAGATACACTCTGAACTCCCGAATGTTGAATTTATGAAGTGACATGGACCGTCGATCCTCAGATCCTTCGGGATCCCTCTCATTCGTCGATCTACGAAACCCATCCTCTACTACCTAAACAAATTGGGAACGCATCATGGAGTGACACATGGCCCCTACTTTTCCCTTGTCTAAGGTTGTCCGTTGAATTAGAGTCATTGGATGAGAGGGTACTTGGAAAGTGATCCTATAGTCCGGAGACTTAGTACTCTGAAGGAACCAAGCCAAGAAGCGAAAGAGTGTGAAAACCTCTGAAGTCGCGAACGCTGAAATGAATCTTTGTTGTTGGTAGGATGAGGACACTTGATGCCAGATTAGAGAGTCTGGATGCTTGGATCTTCGGAGAATTTACGATGTGAGGAGTTGGTAATCTCTGAAGTCCAGAGCCGCGAAGTAACGAGAGCCATATATTTATTGATCCAAGTGGAATCCGATTGACCGTGGGATTGAAGGGTTGGGAAGTTATCAGTCCAAGATGATGTGGCATGATGACATCATTCAATGTGAAATGGACCCACTTTACGTGTGCCACATGTCACTTGGGTATGGATGATTCACAGACTCCTTATGCCTATTAGAGCACGACATGTGTCACCCCTGACCATCGTCGCATGTCAGCTCTTGGTCCGTGCCTGCCTATCCAACGTGGTTGGTGATGCATCCGGGACTTTGGGAGATTTGGGAGTAGTGTAGTGGAGAGACGTCCAATGTCGATAACCGAATGTCGAACACTCAACATCAATTGTCGATCACCGAATTTCGACATCCAACATAGAACGCCGATCACCGATCATTGAATTACCAAGGCCACGTGGAGCAATCTCGAGGCCCTTTGTAACTTTTCCAGTTTGGCACTACGGGATTATCGCGTGGTGGATCGAAAAATATCTCTGAAGCCCTAAGCCCCCCTTTTCAACCATAGGATCTTGATGAAGGACGTGGACCATTGATTCCCTCCGTTTTTCGGCGATTCGAGAATTCGACAACACAGTTGGAACTCCCAAAGTACATGAGTTCTGAAATGTCAAAACCTTTTCTAAGAAGAATCTTAGCTCCCAGTTTTCAGCCTGAGGTCATGAGGAGGACCCTGCTAGTCGGTTTAAGAGTGTAGTGGGAAATGTAAACTTCAGGGAAGCAGAATAAGAGGGTTTTGCTTAGTAAGGGATCGGAAATGAACTAAGGAAAATAAAAAATTTGATTCCCCATCCCCAGAAAGGGTATTTAAGGGTCGGGTGTGTTACATATTTATATGAAAAAAAAGTTATAAACATAACTATTATAGACATTTCTAATGTTCAAAATTGATTTGGTTAATTACCCAAATTTTTAATGTTAATTAATAATTATCGAAACATAAGCAAGAATTTCATGATAAGAAATCAAATTCATAAATCCTTAGGCCCAAATGAAAACATAGAAAATTTATGCAATAATGAGTAAGAACCTAACATGTTAGGATACAAGGTTTATGTATTATAGTCTAGAAATATGTTGGTGATTAAGACATTAATCATATATGTAATAAAATATTATTATTTTAAAATTAAGTTATGTAATGTGAGATTAGGTATGAAACTATCACAAGAAAGCATAATCACATCACCCTATAAGTTAATGGTTGAAAATGAACATGGCATCAACTTGATAAAATACCATTTCCTCTGATCGTACTTTTTTTCTTTTCTTATATATAAGTATTTAACATGATATCAAAGAAAAACATCAAGTTAGTATCATGCTTCCCTCATACTTTCTCTCATGTCCAAGTATTGAACATGATATTAGTCTAGAAGTTTATCTAAGGAAGAGAAAAAAGTTTAATTAACTAAACAAAGATAAAAATCAAAGGACAAGTTATTGTTAAATTTGTTTTCTGGTGGGAAATTTATAGACTTTAGTGTGAAAGAAATTAAAAATAAAAAACAAAAGAAGAAAATAGAAGGAATAATGAAAAATAGTTAGAAATTCATGAAGAGCCCCTGATCCATGGACATGAAAAAGAGAAGATGACTAGTGCAACATATCCATTGATGAAGAAGTAAATGTGAAAATACACCATTAACCACAAAGAACCCAGAGACTATAAAGTAGAGCAAAGATCGCAGATGGAGATTATTATCTCTATTATGAAATTAGAGTGTATATACTTATGTAGAAAGGTGGAGAGAAAAATGAAATATAGTTTATATAAATTATGCTCAAGTCAAATATTACTCACACACGTGGTATCTTACAATACACATTTATAAATCTTCTAAGGTGGTGTTGAGTAAAAGAGATGGAATCTCTCCTCACATCATTTTTTCAAATCTTTCTTGGCTAAGACAAGATAGGTGAGATTATCACCCTAATTTATACTTTATACCCTTATTTCAAGTTCAATTAACCTTCAAGCTATTAAATTTAAAGACCAACTATTTTTTTATTATCATTTATCAAATGAAAATTAAAATAAAGAAGTCTGATTTTGTTAAATAATAACTTAAAAATAAGAAGGAAAATCACATAATCTGATAGAATTAAGAAAGACCAAGAGAGTTGAAAAAACATCAATTATTTTATTCGTTCATTATGTAACAACCACTACACTTCACATATTTTTAAAATATGGACCAGATGAAAGTCTAGAAGCCTAGGGTAACACACACATAGGCCACTGGTGCCTTCAAATCAAACCAATAATGATGTAAAGATAAGCCAACAGCCACAACTTGCACTTTGTTATGACTTTGCACAAGAATCCTAATTAGCACTGAGAAATTAATCCAAAAACCAAAAGAATTATGTCGAATTTCAAACAGACAATCAACCTAGAAGCATATCAGAATTCAATGCTCCTTGGTCCTAGCTCTTCGTCACCTTCAACAGACCCTGCTATCACAAGAAGTGTCTCATCATAGAAATCATAGATGAATGAAGTAGTAATGAAATCTCACTTGGAAGTAAGAGAAAACCTTATCAAAGAAATGTGTTCCCCCCTCCCACTTTTGTCCATCTTACCTCCTTTTAATATCTCAAAGGTAGTTGAATCACTCAACCACTTTTAGTTAACTTATTAACTAACAATTAGTTATTTGATAGGAGATATTTCAAGTAAGTTAATAATAATAATAATAATATGATAAGGGTACTAAATAAAACTAATAAGTGGGGACCCCTAATTCTCTTTAATGAATTAATAAATCATTTCATCCTTGTATCTTACACCTTGAATGCATGACATATCAATATTTCCACATCATACAATCCATGTCATTATCATGCATAATATGAAATAATCATAATATCCCCCTTGTCACTCCATGTGGAAATTATGCAATTTATCAAAATCTATCCATTTCATAAATTTGTCCAAACATGAAGCATATAAAATATAAGGTTGTCCAAAACAGTACCATCAAATATGAGATGTCAAATAAACATGAGTTGTCCAAAAATGATATGTTGTCCAAAAATAAAGTGCAAACAAGTCCATATACAAGTGCCAAAGAAATTAATCAAAATGATCATGAGAAACCATATTTCCTGTGAGAGGTTGCCCATCTCTTGCTATGACTACACTTAGCCCTTTCATTTTTTCCAATTGATGAATCTTCCTTAGCATATTTCTTATCATTCTCTTGCATATGGGAAGTGACTAAATGAGAAGATTCATGTGATTATTTTGACTTGGTTGTTGCTACTTTCTCTTCCTCATGGTTTCCTTCAAGCTCAGTGATTTTGGCCTTATGATGGGCATGTGAGGCTTGCGATTGAGGCTGAGAATTATGATGTGAAGGTGGTGGTGGTGGTGGTAGTGAACCAATGATAAAACCATGAAAGGGAGGGTGTTTTAGGTTATCAATATATGTCCATCCTTATGAGTGTCTGGGAGGAGGGTGCACAATATCTTTCATGCCATTTAGTTCTTTCAAAACTAAAGGATTGGAATTATGATTTGGAACTAGTATGCCAATGTTTGGGCGTGGGTTCTCAGGAATAAAATAAGGTCTGTAAGCTTGTTTTCCAACCATGTTGAGGAACCTTGTTTGTAACAAATGATTAAACTCTTCTGAATCTACATCAAAGTGTATAGAGAACCTTAATCTTTTGTTTCCCATTTTCCAAGGACCCAATCCTCTACCTCTCTTATTACTCATCCTGTTGTTACTGTCTCTACTGAAAAAGATCATTCTAACACACATTCACTAATATTAGAATGAGAGAACGACTAATCCATCATCTAAAATTTTGCAAAATAATAGTTTATACATGTCTCTATACATAACAATACATATGCAGGAAATCAATATGCATTTCACATTCCAGAACTAGTAATTACTCAGAACAGGGATTTACAGGGCTCTTGGGATTCCATGATCAGGTTTGTAATGAGCATAAAATGGTAAGTATGATCAGGAAGTGCAATATGGACTGTTCATTTACCATGACTAGTTCCATCAAATCATTGTCATCGGCATTTTTGGGTATGAACCAAAGCAAAGATCAAACAAAATGAACACTTCCTTTTCAACTTATAAAATTGTGTCCTGAAACACTTCTTAAAATCATAATTTAAGCATGGGAATGAAACATGTATTTGGGTTGATGAACATGGATTGTAATGAATGAAAAATGTTAAGTATGACAGGAAAATAACATGGACATGCTTACATTACAATTATCTCCATCGTCATTCAACTCTTATAATTCCAACAAGTAGAATTATAGTTATCATACAACCATAGTGTTCAATAAATTACTCATTTTGAAAAAACAGTTGCAAAATGTCTCACAATAGTGTTTTCATCACTCACATTGTTCACAAAACATTCATTGTCACATTCCAGGCATCATTCATTGTTTACAAATGATTAAAATCCACTTTTATTTCCTACAGAACACCAATTTTTTTCCTTAATCAAACATTATATATTACTGCCAACTATTGAATTTGAAACTTCAATTAAATAGAGTCATAAAATATTAATTAAAACATTTCTTTTATCTACACTTTAAACAATCAACTTCATTACTTATTACTCAAATGCTAATGTTATTCAATCATACCTCAAATCGAATCGAGCATTTATTTGCAAAGGGATGGCATACATGTATAATGCATCGATGATATCAATCGATATCATGATGTCATGCCTCTTTTGTGGCCACGGGTCACACAAAATCGAATCTAAGGATGGGTGAACACCCTTAAGCATATTGAATAGCAATGGAGAATAATTTGACTCAAAAATCCAACGCCATAATTTGTTAAATGATTCAGACCATTATTTTAAAAAAATATTCAGTCATGACAAAGGTGTCACAACTTTCAAGGAGTTCAAATCTTATTTGCAACAATAAACACCACCAGAAGCACGGCCATTAACCTTGTGAGGCCCAATGGGTCACTTTAAAAAAATGATTTCAAACTCTGGTGTGACCTTCAACCAAATTCAATTGTGATAAGCAAAGGCAAAGTTGTCTCTTTTCTTTTCTTTGTTCTCTATCTTCAAGATGTGACCCAAACAACGACCATAGTCAATTCAACAAGGGTTTTACAGGATTATTGTTGTAGAACAACAAAATGATGATGAGAAGAGGGCTTTGACCCAAAAAATGTTTTCTTCGGGCTTGGCCTGAATGAAAAACTATAGAAATAATTGTTTGTTTTAACCAGGGTGAATAGGGTCGGGGATACTTTTATTTCAAGAAATAAAAAACATAGAGTCTATATGAAACCACTTTACATGCAACACTAAATACCAAAGACCCATAAAAACTAGAATTTTCCATTTTAATGTGCTATAGACGACTGCAAACCAATCAATCAATATGGTAAATGGGAAACTAAAAAAAATAACTATGGAAATCGATGAGTAAAATCATCCACCATATCATTCAAGCTTTTATGCATGCATATCTACTAAAACCAGAAGAATAACAACTTCATTTTCCTTTAAAACAAAGCATGAAAGCATAAAATTTCAAGCACAACATGTAGTTATAGAGCTAGGAATAAACTATAAAGCAAAAATCACATTAGATGACAAGGAATCGAAACCCTAGTACGTGGTGTTGTGCAGGTTAAAAGGTGCCTTCGAGCGGTTTTTGCAGTTACCAGATCTCAACTTATTCCAAACCACTAACAAATGAACTGAATGCCAAAACCCAAAATGGTAGCTCGAACAACAAGTTGGTGCATTAATTGTTGGTCACATCATGATGGGGTGATGACCAACATTAATCACTTGCTAAACCCAAGGAAAGCCATGTCAAAACCCCAAGCAACCAATAGGTGCCAAGTAAGCACCGACTCATTCAGGATCAAATGTTGCCAACGCAGCCACCTTCCACATTAACATCGTCTAAAATATAACAATGTCCAACATATGTTATATACATAACATGGATAGTATGTTGTTGGAGGCAGGCCAAAGGAAAAAGTAGAAAAGGAAGGCGTTTTTGGGGAAATAAAGAATGCATGAGGAAAGCGACAGCTGGAAGGAAACACAACATGTGTGCATGCAAGGAAAGCAACAACTGGAAGGAAAAATAGTACGCACGCATGAGAGGAAGACCTAATGAAGGTAGGGTTAGGGTTTTGGTAAGGTATTGTAAACATCTGAAAAGCTCGAAATGCATAAATATATATACTTAGGTATCATAAGTGGTTCGGTTCTCTTCGGAGTATTATTATGTTATTATAGTTACGCATGAGTTGATGCGATATGTAATGTTTTGTTGTAAGACCTATTCTGTATAAGTTGTTGAGCAAGAGAGGACGAGGGAGGGTAGATATTGAGGGTTATATCACAGGCTGTGGATCCTGGTGCGATCTAGTCTACCTCATCTAATATCTCACCCGACTGAGAAGAGTTGTAAGCGTGTGATATTGTAGATGCGAAAAATAATATAATAAAAGAGTTGAGAGCCAAATCTTTGTGGACGTAGCCCCAAGAGGGGGTGAACCATGGTAACATATGTGTTATGTGATGAATGTTTGCATATCTTATTGTCTAAAGCAGTTATTATTATGTTGAATGAATCAGTTATTCTATTGCTTGTTTAAGTGTTTTTTTGATATTAAGGGGATAAGCCTGTGGATTTACTGCATAAGTCGTGAATAATAGTATGTTGCATTGACTAGTCATAATAATGGTTCAATAATTAGTTGTCTTATATCACACTCAATCCTAGGCTATAAACACCTGAGTATTACAACCACACATTAAAGTGATCTCGGGTGAGACTGTGTAGCGCATTATGTGTGTTTTGTTGCCTTCTAGTTTATTGGTAGGGCCAATAGTTTTAGAGGCATTGTTGGAAACCCAAACATACATGAACCCTGGGTCAATAAACTTAGACAATATAGGAGAGAAGTGACCAACAAATGGTTCTGTCGGGAACGAATCAAGAAAGGATTAGGGAAGAGACCAATGAGCCATTAGGAGGGAATGTTGAGGTCATGGAATCCCACAAAAGAAGAGATCGAAACTTGGCTAAGAACTAAGGAGCTAGAGTTTGCACAAAAAGACAATAGAAATCCTAGACTAACACCTCACAAATACCTTGAGAAATACGTCTTTACTGATTTACACGAAGTATTTTTATGTGATTTTCCGCATATATTGTAGGAGTAGATGAGGATTGAGTAGAGGAGATAACTTGAAGATCTATCAGGAGCGAATCAAGAAAAGGTTAGGGAATGGACCAATGAGCCATTAGGATGGAATGTTGAGGTCGTGGAATCCCACAAAAGTAGAGATAAAAAATTGGCTAAGAACTAAGGAGCTAGAGTTTGCATAAAAAGACAATAGAAACCCTATACTAACACCTCGCAAATACCTTGAGAAATACGTGTTTATTGATTTACACGAAGTCTTTTTCTGTGATTTTCCGCATCTATTGCAGGAGTGGATGAGGATTGAGTAGAGGAGATAACTCGAATATCTGTTGGGAGAGAATCAATAAAAGGTTAGGGAAGGGACCAATGAGCCATTAGGAGGGAATTTTGAGGTCGTGGAATCCCACAAAAGAATATATTGAAACTTGGCTAAGAACTAAGGAGCTAGTGTTTGCACAAAAAGATAATAGAAACCTTAGACTAACACCTCGCAAATACCTTGAGAAATACGTGTTTTCTGATTTACACAAAGTCTTTTTCTGTGATTTTCCACATCTATTGCAGGAGTGGATACTAAGGTTGAAGGATAAACATGCAACGAACCGAATTCGAAAGATAGAGTGGACCCCAGTACAGATTGAGCAGCTTCAACAGGTGAACAAAAAGTTCACCCGTGTAGTATACTTTTGGCTTGATAGTATTGTGGTAGGTTTTATCACAGAGTTTGCAGTAGATATAGCGATTTCGTACAGCGCAGCGAAGCAAGAGTTTCTACGGGGACCTCAAGGAAGGTACATTCGATCACTCTATACTTTGATTAAGATATTGTTATATAACAAAGGTGTAATGACAATGGAGTTAGACAACTTAACTTTCTTGCGTGCATGGGGGAATGGGGGAAGCACTGACAGAAAGAGGAGAAATGGAAGGAGGAAAGGATAAGGAAAATAAGGAGGAACCCTTGGACCCAATCATGATGGATGACGACCAGATCAAGCAAATCACGACGACAGATGGAAAGATGTGTAGCAGAGTACCCTACTAATACAAGGTGAAAACCAAGAAGAGAGTAGGCTTGGCGAGTGATGAGGAAGAGGTAGAGGATCTCCGGGTTGTGGAGAAGATTGCGGAAATCCTACACACAACATATGAGAGGAAGAAGAGAGGTCCAAGAGTGGGAAGAGAAGGCAACAATCATATCCATATTAATGTCAGTGTGGAACCCATAACCCCATGTGCGACTAATACACCAAAGAGAACACCATTGTTTAGACAATCGAAGTTCAGAAGCAATAAGACAGTAGGAAGTACATCCACACAAGGAACAATAATTGGAGGATCCAATTCAGGTAGCACTAGTCAAGTATCTACACCACGCGGAGGTAGTATTTCAGCATTCAAAATGGCAGGACACAATCCCACCATTAGGTTACCCAAATTTCGAGGAGAAGAAGCAAAAGACCTTGAGAAACAGATCACTTATGAAGATACCAAACTTTCACAGCTAGCTATTACGCTAAGAGACCACGGACTAGACTGGTACATGAGTTTAGACGCAAACAGTGCCCCTGGGATGATAAGGACACTGGAAGACATTAAGAAGTTACTGATAAATGAGTTCTAGAAGCCAAGCTCAAAGGACTATTACATGAATGAGATGATCGAAATAATACATAAACCAGGAGAGTCTGTATGGGAGATTCATCAGAGATTCAAGCGAATGAAGGGAAAGTTAAAGTATCTCATGGTCGAGATGCAACATAGACACTTATTTGTCAATTCATCGTTACCACACTTAAAATACCCTTTGTGACAACATAAGTTCCAAACAGAGGCAGAAGCTCTGCAGGTAGCCTTACATCTAGAAGAAAATCAATATCAGCAGACAGACCCAGCTATTGAAGAACTAAAGGAGGACTTGAAGAACTTAATGTTTCAGTTGAACTAGAATAAGAAAAAGGATAAACGAGAAGTCATTTGGTGTACCACATTCAGGATGGAAGGACACCACAAGAATGAATTCCCAACATTCACGCAGTATATGGTAGYAGGAATGCCAAATCCACTACCAACATGAGGACTATGGTGGGAAATCTGCAAGAAACTAGGTCACAACCCTTATCACTACACGATGATGCATAAATACTAGACAGTCCAGAAGAGCTCATATTGCACCTTTTGCAAGTCAGTGGGCCACGATGAAAAAGACTGTAGAACTATGGAGTTGATGCGAGAAAGTACATCCAACACATATAGAGTGCAAGCAGAAATGATGATTGGGAAAGCCACACCACATTTTAATCAAGGTCCAGCTCCATACAACACTGTGAAGAAGCAGTATAATACTGCGCAACAACCATATAATAATGTGCAACCGCAGTACAACACGACACAGGCTCAGTACAATATTGTGAAGTATAATTAGGCACCTCAGTATAATGCGTCGAGAGGAGATCGATCAAGCTACAGAGGTGGAGGATGAGCAAGAGGAGGTTTTAGACGAGGTAGAGGACCAGTAGTGTGTCACAATTGTCAACAACCGGGACATTACGCAAGGCAATGCCCACTTCCACCAACAACCTGTATGTATTGTCGCGCATCGGACCACGATACAGAAGAATGCTCGACACTACTAGTAAAGATCTAGAAAAAGAGGAACCAAAACAACCAGAATGTTCAGTGGATTTCCGCCGAAGCAAGGGGTGAAGGATAGAACATTAATATATTTACTTGCGGAGGAGATAAAATAGGGGATGACATTGATCGACAAGCGTCAACACAAAATCAATGGGTGAAAAAGAACGTTGAACCAAGGAAGCAGTTCAACGCGCAGAAGGAAAAGGAGATATTTAAGCAATCCCAGAAAGAATTTTAGAAGGAAGATATTGCGATGACTTCAACTACGCAACAAAGCAAGGAAGCACTCGAATACGAAATGCCTTCGCTATTGGATCATACTAGGGAAATACATTCCATGAGATAAGTAAGTACAATCAAAGTCTTTTTTCAACCATGTGTAAAGGTATTAATTGATCCATCATCTATGAAAATATTGCAAAACATACTAGGAAAATGTAGCATCGAGACGGAAGAAAAGATAGAACCAAAAATTGTCAATCACCTACATACAAGGAGAAGAACCAGTAGGGAATTCAGACTGAATGCCAACATCGTAGATTTCAACATGGGAGACATCATACTGGATCTAGGATCTGAAGTCAATGTAGTACCAAAGAAGACATGGCAATGCATGGGAGAACCCACATTAGGATATTCACCTGTTCAATTGAAACTGGAAAAACAACACAGAGTCCTACCAATCGAAGACTGAAAGGAGTGACAGTAGACCTAGATGGAGTGCACACTAAAGCAGATTTTGAAGTCATTGAAATAGTGGACGGAACAACACCTTACCTAGCGTTGTTTGGTCTGGATTGGGCATTTGACAATCAAGCCATAATCAACTTAAATACCATAAAAATGACATTTGAGTCAGGAGAATACAGGCTCATCGCACCATTGGACCCATCAGAAGGGGAGAGGTTCGTATCATCTACTTGTTTGGACCTAGAGGAAATCGACCAGCCGTATAGAACAATTGTGCATGATGAGGATTGCGTAAACCCAACTGCAAATTGGATACTCATTTGGTGGAGCATCACTTCCTGTGAAATAGATTCAGATACCAATTTAGAGAACTGGCAACAAAGGTTACACGAAGTTTCCACGAGGAGATGTGCAAGAATAAATTGCGCAGTAAGATGGGTAGGCACAGAAATCAGAGAACCACCTAGTTTCCACGGACTAAATGATTCGGAAAAATTCTTAGAAAAGTATGAAGATGAAGTCTTATAGAACCAGAGACTGTTATCACTTGATCTGTCACTCAAGGTCACACCTGCAAGATGGTGGGCCACACACAAAGCGACCATCATAGACTAGTACCAATGTAAGCGGTTACTATGCATAAGTTTTGGCGCAGAACAGAAAAACAAAAAACAGCAGAAGTATGATGGATAAAGAGCACCGGCAGAGCACTTGGAGGAGTGTATAATGCGATGGAAAATGACACCTCCAGAGGAATGGCCTCATCATTTTATACACACTCTCAAGGGAATCCCAGTGAACTGGTATACAAACCAGGAATTGCGTAAAGGAACTACGACCTGGATGACATTGCAACATAATTTTACAGTCACTTTCTCATTCAAGCATGAGAACCCCAACATAGATACCTCGCTTAAACAGATAAGAGGAGTGATATTCATCCAAGCACCAAAAATAAAACTTATCATAGAAGAGAAACAACAGAATAAACAGACAGTCAAGGAATTGTTTTCATGTTACCATGTGCAAGAGGAAGCACTGGATGAAGATGATCCATGCGATATTCACATTGAAGAAGAAAAATGAGAAAGAGATGTTGAAGGCCCACCCATAGAATCAGAATTCATTTCTGTGTTGATCAAAGTAAATAAATTCAACATAGGGATAGACGAGCATCCCAAAATGGCCAGCATTGGAGATTACTGGGATGAACAAACAGTGGAAATCATAACAGAGTTATTGCATGAATACAACGACCTGTTTCCCACAACATTTACAGAGATGAAGGGCATAGTCGGAGAGCTAGGAGAAATGAAGATACCACTCAGACCGGAAGTGAGACCAATCAAACAGTGACCGTACAGACTGAACCCAATATATAAGAAGAAATTCAAAGCTGAGATCAATAGGATGCTCGAGGAAGACATCGTAGAATCAGTTGAAGAATCATAATGGATAAGCCCGATGGTAGTTCAGGACAATAAACAAGGAGGGATCAGGATATGCGTCGACTTGAGGAAGTTGAACGATGCATGCCTACATGACCCATTCCCTAGACTATTCACGGATGAAGTGTCAGACAATGTCAGAGGACATGAATCTTACTCATTTACTGATGGATTCCCAGGCTACCATCAGATCAAGATAGCCCAAGAATATAGATACAAGACTACCTTTGTGATAGAATGGGGATCTTACCAATACACAGTCATGACATTTGGACTGAAGAATGCACCAACAATTTTTTCCAGAGTAGTCATTGTTGCGTTTAAGGAATTCATCCATCAATTCCTAGAAGTATACCTGGACGATTAGACAGTTTACAGTTTGTTGAAAGACCATGTAGAAGTCTTACGCCTAATGTTAGAAAGATGTAGACAGTGCCAGATATCACTGAAAATAAAGAAATGCATATTCGGAACACCATTTTGGATACTATTGGGCCACGTAGTATGTAAAAAAGGTTTATTAGTAGATCCTGCAAATATTGCAGTAATTGTTAACTTACAACCACAAAAAACAGTCTGTCAGCTAAGAGCGATGTTGGGACACACAGGATACTATAGGAAATTCATCAAAGGATATGCGCAGACTACTACACTAATGGAAAATCTGTTAAGAAAGGACACAAATTTCTAGTGGAACGACGAGTGTCAATACGGTCTAGACACTCTAATAGAAAATATGGTTATTGTGTTGATATTAGTATTTGCAGACTGGGAGAAGACATTCCACGTGCATGTAGATGCATCAACCATAACACTTGGAGCTATCTTGGCACATCCAAGAGTGGGAGACTTGGATCACCCGATAACAGTTGCGAGCAGAAAGCTATCTGACTCAGAAAAGAACTATAACACAACAGAAAGAGAAGGCCTAGATATGGTGTATGCACTACATAAATTCAGACATTACTTATTTTGAAAACACTTTAAGATGTTCACAGATCACTCAGCCCTAAAATACTTAGTCAACAAGCCAATTTTTTGGGGGAGATGTTGTACATAGTGACATTGATGTATTTTCATTGATGTCAACAATCGATATCACTAATGTGATGATAAGTTGAGATAAAATCTCAGGAGGGTTAGTGAATGAATATCAAAGCTCAGAAGAGATGGCGCAATGAATTTCAGAAGAATCGTTGCAGGACTAGTCAACAATAAATAATGACTGATGTCAAATAGTTGGATGATATGCAGAGATTAAAGCTCAGGAGAGTTAACAAATGAAGATAAAATCTCATAAGATATGGCATGTTGAAACTCAGTGGGTATGGCGCGATGAAACATAGATCAAATCAAGACCGTTGATGCGTAATCACCAGATCAACGACAGGGATGAATTGCGGAGAACGAAAGAAGAATTAAATTACTCACTAGTTGCAATCCTGCAATCAGTCTAGATCGTCAGATCTCATAAACTCAAACATGTACGAATGTGGTTGATCCAACAAATGATTAGATTAAGTCAGATCAAGTCGTGACTGTCGGATGCGAAATCACCATATCAACGATAAGGATAGATTGTGAAGATCGTAATAAGTATTAAACATCGTGATATTTACAATCTTGCAATTATTCAGGACCGTCAGATCTTATAGCTTCAAATATCGACGATTGTGGTTGACTCACCAACAACGCACAACTTCAAATAGTTTGGGTGTCAAGTTAAATCACTTGCAATTTGTGGTTCTGCAATCATCATCGACCGTTAATATGCTTAGAATATTCCACATCGACCGTTAGATCAAATCAAGTAGAAGGATAGGATAAGCGAGGTTAAATATTTGAAATCACAACTATGTGAACTTGTGTCAGCCATCAGATCATTCTAAAGTGGAAGGACATGATAAGATAGAAGAAGGACCATTGGATTTAAACCAAGGAAAAACTGCATCATAGAAATATCAAGTCGTAGATCTAAAAAAATGATCAATGAACAACATTAAGTTCGGGTTAAAAGTAGTGAGGAGGTTATTGTTCGGGGAATCTCACTTCGGAAGAATTGGCAACTTGAAAATTCAAAATACCCGAACTCCCGAAATCCAAAATGAATAAGGACCATCGGATTTGTAGCATATACGATGATCGTTGGATTAGGGTTGTTGGTCAGTAGATCACCTCAGCAAGGACACATGGCAGACCACGTCAGCAAGTACACATGGCATAATCAAATGATGACATGTGTCAAGAGGAAATTGGCTCGTTCCATGTCAACATGTGACGTCAATAAGTTACGTCACTCCGGGAGAATTTCTTTGGGAGTTTCACCACCAAGAAATGTCAAAAGTCTCGAAGTCCCGAAGGACAAAGTTCCAAAGTCACTCTCAGCCGTCAATTGGAGATACCCTTTGGATACTATTATGACCATTAGATCAAGGATATGAATATGTGTCACATCAGGATATCTATGTCGACAGACCACGTCATAAAGAAACTGTGACAGACCACGTCAGCAATCCACGTCATCGAGGACATGTGGCACAGTCAAAGAATGAAAAGTGTCAAGTTGAAATCAGTATTTCAGGTACATGCAAATCATGAATCTGAGTGATATGTGGTAGCTACTTAGATCGTGACACGTCATAAAGTGACATAAGAAAGTTGTGTCACTCAGGGAGTTTTACTTTGGGAGTTTCACCACTAGCAAATGATAAAATTCCCGAAGTCCCGAAGGATGAAATCCCGAAGTAGATATGATTCATCCAATCTAGAGAAAAACTTTGGGAGCATTCTCATCCGTCGATCTACTACAGTGGAAGGATAGTGTAACTGGAAGTGTTATCTGACAGCAAGCGATTTCCATCGTATTATGACTTACTTAGAAGGTGATCACTCCGGAGGAAAATGGAGTGGCGTCTATTCGAAACCTTTGAAGTCCTGAATGTCAAAGTCCTGAATGTTGAAGTCCCAAAGTGGACATGGGTCATTCGATCTAAAGAATACATTGGTTGCATTCTCAACCATTGATCAAAACATAGTGGAAGGATAGCGTAAGTATAATAGACGAAGTCGCAAAGTAATATGTGGCCATCCATCTCAATGCTTGAATAAGACCCAGCCATCGGATTAAGTCTTGCAAGAATCAAATCTGACGATTGATCAGTTTCCGTGAAATAAACGTAAACCATATGATCTGTTCAAGAAATATGATTCGGAAGTTTTGAAAGGTTTCAAGTCCAAAAGTTTTGAAGGGCGGAGTGTCGAAGTTACGACAGTCATCCATTTCAGGAGGTTAAAATCATGACCGTTGATTCACATAAGTGCTCAAGCGCTTGTCTGGCCTAGCATCTGGCCACCATTGTTGGTCATATGATATAAGAGTTTTAAAAGGAAATTATAATACGTCATTGTAGTTGGTAAGCTAGTGGTTCTATAATGCTATATCACATGTAATGGTTTGAAGGAAGAACCTCTACAGAATTCGGTCTCTATGAAAATAGCAGAGATTCAGGATCGAGTTTAAAGGATGAAATTGATCCATATGTGATCAATTTATGAAAATCCTTCACGGTAGAAACGATAAAACAATGATTATAGTTTGGTTAAATGAAAAGGTGTGACGGTCCAAACAAAAGGACACAGTGCATCTCAAACTC
Source organism: Picea sitchensis (assembly GCA_010110895.2). Classification (NCBI taxonomy): domain Eukaryota; kingdom Viridiplantae; phylum Streptophyta; class Pinopsida; order Pinales; family Pinaceae; genus Picea; species Picea sitchensis. The sequence continues at coordinate 299,044 of SNQJ01S0000241.1, forward strand.
ACACCATTTTGAGGATTATATAAATGAGGAAGAGTTATGAGAAGTTTGAGTCTCTGCGGTCCAGATAAGAGGATAAAAATCATAAGTAGAGTTGAAGCAGAAGAATTTTTTGTTCTAATGGCCCTGTCAATATCTTATTGAAGATCAAGAACAAAGGAAGTCTGAGAAGTAGTTATGCAATCCAGTATATGTTATAGAAGACCTTTATTGGACTGCAACAAAGTTCTTAAAGATTAAATGAAATAATCCAGAGAGCAAGGGATGAAGTTCGTCTACAGATGACCAAAAGACCTTGCAAGCAGACAATACAGGACAAGTGTTATATGTGTTATAACCTGCATAAATGGAGGAAGGGTGGAGCAAGGGAAAACAAGTCAAAGTCAAAAGGTCAAATCTGATAGGACTTGTGTTAATGGATGCTTGATTCAAAGTCAATGAAGAGAAGAAGAGATTGAATTACATTGTAAAATTAAGGGTGGTTGGGTGGTGCAAGGGCGGGTTGGAGCCTGTAGAGGAGTTGGTGCTTCCTTGTCAGTTGTAGCCTCCTACCAGTTGGTGCTGGTGAACAAGGGGAGTTGGTTCTTCCTTTTCAGTTATAGCTGACTAAAAAAGGGGTCGAAGCCTCCTACCAGTTGGTGTTGGTGAACAAGGGTGTAGGTGCATCCTCATCAGTTGGTGTTGATCGAAGAGGAAGAACATATTCCTTCTATGTAACTTGTAAGAAAAGGAATTTTTCAGTTAATAGAAAAGAGTTGGTGGTTTTCCCTATTGGGTTCCACAATAAATATTTTGTTCATAATGGTTTGTTGTTCATCATATATTGCTTAATTGAATAATTAATATGTGTTCTTAATATTGAAGGAATTAATAAGAAAAAGTAGGCAATATTGATTCACCCCCCCCCCC
>SNQJ01S0000241.1:299999-343954 GCA_010110895.2 Picea sitchensis
CCCCTCTCAGTATTACTGAATATTCCATCAATTGGTATCAAAGCAAGGTTCCTTTAAGAATAGTCTAACAAACTAAAAGAAAGATCAAATTAAGCACACATGGATGGACAAAATATTTACACTGAGAATGGAACTCCAATACTTGGAAAAGAAGAATACATATTTTGGAGTACAAGAATGGAAAGTCATCTGAAGGCATTGGGACATGATGTATGGAATTCAGTAATCATTGGTTACTTCCCACCAAGCAGAGTAAGGAATCTAGCTCAAAAGAAAGCCAAGAAAAGTAACTCAATGGAAATGAATACAATCCTTGATGTATTACCTGATGATGTCAAAGAGAAGATAGGTGAATGTAATTCTGCAAAGGAACTTTGGGACAAGATGAAATACCTCTACTCATAAGAAAAGTCTAATGAATCATTTCAATCAGAACAAAGTTTTGTCTACAACAATTCTAGTGATAAATATTATTTTGAAGAATAATCAGACATTGAAGCAGAAGTCAATCTTGAAGCTGAGCTTGAGTGTTCTTTGAATGATCTGAGAAAATATAAACAAAGGTGTAAACAACTAAAGGATCAACTTAAGACTTTTGAAAAATTCAAGAAAGGGACTGAATCCCTTGATAAAGTTCCCAGTCTACAAAAAATTCCTTTAAACAAATTTGGCCTTGAATATGAACAAGTACACATAGTTAAAGGTTCAAGTCCTATTACTCAGATTGATGTTGAATATGACATGTCTTGTGATGATACCTCCAAAGAATATTCTCTTCCTCCCATGAAGATGTATAAAATAAAAAGAGAATACACAGAAGGCATTCCTATCAAGGATAAAGAGGAATACTCAGTCATCAATAAAGGTAAAGACTCTTCACAATCTTCCAATTTCAATAATGTTGATATTAAAATCTCCCCTGCAAAAAAAGAAGAAGATTTAGATATAATAGAAGAATGTTTTGTTAGCATCTATCCCATGAAAGAAGTAGAAGAAGAATTATCTAAGGTCAAACAGAAAGTTGATTGGAGTATTTATGAATACCACTATGACCATGATTATTCAGACTATAGTTTTCTTCATGGCTACACTAAATGAGTTCTTGAAAAGAGTCAAAATCATTTCTTGGAAATAAAGGAAATTCTCAAAGACAATGAAAATATCATGTCTGAGCAAAATATTCAGCTAGAAGAAAAAGAAGAGGAGATTGAGAAATTAAAAAATGAAATCAGTCAAGTAAAAGAAGAAAAGAAGGAAGATGATGAACTTAGCCAAATCCTTGCAAAACTAAAAGAACTAAGAGAAAGCAATGTCAATCTGAAGACCCAACTTGAAGAAACTAAAAGAAGAGAGGTAGTGAGGAAGCAGTTGAACAAAAGGGAAGAATCATGTCATAAGCTAGAAGCAGAAGTTGTGAATCTTAGAAATAAGGTTGAGAAGTCAAATACCCAAGTCAAGTTCTTGAATAACTCTATGATCTTAGATGAGATATTGGATAGTCAGAGATCACCAAATGACAAAACTGGTCTTGGCTACAAAAAGGAAGTAATTAGTAATCCCAAGAAACCCGATGCAATTGTTTCTTTTATAAAAAGGGAAACCAAGTATGATGCAGGTTCTTCATGTTGAAATAATGAAAGAAACATTACAACATTTAGAATATCATATCAAGGAATACATCCTGAAGCTACTCATACACCTCAAATTAAGTTTATAAGAAAGACACCTTCATTGATGAATCAAAGGAAGTATGAGAGTGTTTTTAATGGTTATTGTTTTTCTTGTAATGAGTATGGTCATAAATCCTTGGATTGCAGGCATCATTGAAGAAAACAAATTGGTAGGTTCAACAACAATATAAGATGTTGGAACTGCAATCTTGTTGGACATATTGCTACACTATGAGATGCTACAGTTGTGATGGATATGGACACAAAGCCCATGACTGTTGGAACTCAAAAATACAGTCAATAAGAAATGCTTCACACAATATGACAAGAAGAGTAAATAATACATGGAAAATAAAATCTAAAGTACCAAGCAAGAAAGATAATGAAAATATTTCTCATAAAATTGATGAAATTAATAATAGGAAATCGGTGGGTGAAACTTCTCAAGTTAAGGATGAAGAAGCTTATGATGCACATAATAGTCGCATTGATATTAAATCTACAACAATAGAACAACAAGAAGAATTGAGTGATGATTATCTCAAAAATATTTCAATCCCATTTTAATGGTACACTAAAACTCCTTCTCAAAATAATATATATATATATATATATATATTAAACTATAAAAAATAAAAAAAATCTTTGTCCAGGAAGCTGTAAGGACTATGCTCAATGAAGCAAAATTATATGATGGATATTGGAGGGATGGTGTAAGCACAACAATATACATATGGAACAAAGGTCAGCTCAGGATTAATATTAGTAAGACTCCTTATGAACTATGGTTTGGAAGAGCTCCATCGGTAAAATATTTCAATGTCTTTGGAAGTAAGTGTTGCATCAAAAGGCTTGATAAGAATCTCAGAAAATTTGATGCCAGATCTGATGAAGGTATCCTCTTGGATATGCTTCTACCAAGAAATCATACAGATGCTACAATCTTAGGTTACATAAGATTGTTGAGAGTGCATATGTCAAGGTGGATGATATAAAAACAATCAGTATCCTAGTTAGAGATCGATGAGAATCGATGGACAGAACCAAGGGTTGTTTGAATAATATGACCTAAAATTGTGTTGTATTCAGTAAGACAGCAGTATCCATAGCAGCAACGTTATGATGTAAAAAATGTTATACATGACATCATGTAGAGATAACAAAAGGAAAGACCTTGTCAGGAAGAGATCCCCTTTTTAGAAACAAAGAGGTAGAACTATCTGAGGCAGAGAGAGTAGACTGACAGGGGGAGTCATTTAGTTTTGGTAGGAAGAGCATGATTGCAGGGGGGGTTACCAAAGTTCAAATACTGATTAGTAGCATATAGACAGACAGATCATAAGAGGAGAAACCCTTTTCCATTGATGTCAAAGGGGGAGAGTAACTTCAAAGGACAGAAGCATCATCACAGGGGGAGATTGTGTATGAAGTTGGTGTGTTTCCATCAATGACAAAGGGGGAGATTGTTGGACATAGTGTCATTGATGTCAACAGTCAATATCACTGATGTGATGATAATTTGAGATAAAATCTCAGGAGGGTTAGCAAATGAAGATCAAATCTCAGAAGAGATGGCGCAATGAATTTCAGAAGAATCGTTGGAGGACTAGTCAACAGTATATAATGACTGATGTCAAATAGTTTGACGATATGAAAAGATTCAAGCTCAGGAGAGTTAACAAATGAAGATCAAATCTCAGAAGAGATGGCACGTTGAAACTCAGTAGGTATGGAATGATGAAACTCAGATCAAATCAAGACTGTTGATGAGAAATCGCTAGATCAACGGCAAGGATGAATTACGGAGAGCGAAAGAAGAATTATACTACTCGCTAGTTACAATCCCGCAATCTACGACTGTGGTTGATCCAAAAAAATGATCATATTAATTCAGATCAAGTCGTGACCATCAAATGTGAAATCACCATATAAATGACAGGGATAGATTGCAGAGATCGTAATAAGTATTAAACATCATTCTATTTCCAATCCTGCAATTAGTCAGGACCGTTAGATCTTACAGCTTCAAATATCGACAATTGTGTTTGACTCACCAACAACGCACAACTTCAAATTGTGGAGTTTGGGTGTCAAGTTAAATCACTCGCAAGTTGTGGTTCCGCAATCATCATCGATCGTTAATCTGCTTCAAAGAGTCCACATCGACTGTTAGATCAAATCAAGTAGAAGGATAGGATAAGCGAGGTAAAATATTTGACATCAAAATTATGCGAACTTCCGTCAGCCGTCATATCATTCTAAAGTGGAAGGACAGGATAAGCTAGAACAAGGACTGTTGGATTTAAACCAAGGCAAAACTGCATCATAGAAAGATCGAGTGGTTGATCGAAAAACATGATCAACGAACAACATTAAGTTCGGGTTAAAATTAGCAAGGAGGTTACTATTTGGGAAATATCACTCTGGAAGAATTGGCAACTTGAAGAGTCGAAATACCCGAAGTCCCGAAATCCGAAATGAATAAGGACCATCAGATCTAGAGGATATACGATGACCATCGGATCTGGAGGATATAAGTCACTCCCAGTCGTCGATCTGAGATACCCTTTAGATACTATTCTGACCATTAGATCAAGGAGATAAATATGTGTCACATCGGGAGATCTACGTCGACAGACCACGTCAGCAAGGACACATGGCATAGTCAGAGAACGACAAGTGTCAAGTTGAAATTAGTATTTTAGGTACGTGCAAATAATGAATCTGAGTGACACGTAGAAGCTAATCAACTCATGACACGTCATAAATTTATGTAATCAAGTTACGTCACTCGGGGAGTTTCACCACTAGAAAATGACAAAATTCTCGAAGTCCTGAAGGATGAAATCCCGAAGTAGATATGGTTCGTCCGATCTCAAGAAAAACTTCAGGAGCATTCTCATCCGTCAATCTACTATAGTGGAAGGATAGTGTAAGTGGAAGTGTTAACATACATCAAGTGGTTTCCACCATATTATGACTTACTCAGAAGTTGATCACTCCGGAGGAAAATGGAGCGGCGTCTATTCGAAACCTCCAAAGTCCTGAATTTCGAAGTCCCAAAGTGGACATGGGTCATATGATCTGAAGAATACTTCGGTTGCATTCTCAACCATTGATCAAAATACAGTGGAAGGATAGTGTAAGTATAATAGATGAAGTTGTGAAGTAATCTATGGCCATCCATCTCAATGCTTGAATAAGACCCAGCCGTCGGATTAAGTCTTGTAATAATCAAATATGACGATTGATCAATTTTCGTGAAATAAATGTAAACCATTTGATTTGTTTGGGAAATCTGATTCGGAAGTATTGAAAGGTTTCAAGTCCAAAAGTTCTGAAGGGTGAAGTTCTGAAGTTACGACAGTCATCCATTTCAGGAGGTTAAAATTGTGAACATTGATTCACATAAGTGCTCAAGCACTCGTTTGGCCTAACATCTAGTCATCGTTGTTGGTCATATGATATAAGAGTTTTAAAAGGAAAATATAATACGTCGTTGTAGTTGGTAAGCCCATGGTTCTGTAATGCTTAGTCACATGTAATGGTTTGAAGGAAGCACCTCTGCAAAGTTCGGTCTTTGTGAAAATAACAAAGATTTTGGATTGAGTTTAAAGGATGAAATTGATCCATATGTGATCAATTTATGAAAATCCTTCATGGTAGAAATGATAAAACAGTGATTATAGTTTGGTTAAACGAAAAGGTGTGACGGTCCAAACAAAAGAACATAGTGCATCTCAAACTCACATCGTTTTGAGGATTATATAAACGAGGAAGAGTTATGAGAAGGTTGAGTCTTTGCAATCCAGATAAGAAGATAAAAATCAGAAGCAGAGTTGAAGCAGAAGAATTGTTTGTTCTAATGGGCCTGTCAATATATTATTGAAGATCAAGAACAAAGGAAGTCAAAGAAACAGTTATTCAATCTAGTATATGTTATAGAAGACATTTATTGGAATGCAACAAAGTCATTAAATATTAAATGACAGAATCTAGAGAGCAAGAGATGAAGTTCATCTACAAATAACCAGAAGACCTTGCAAGCAGAAAATATAGGATAAGTGTTATACATGTTATAACCTGCATAAAGGGAGGAAGGGTGGAGCAAGGGAAAAAAAGTCGAAGTCGAAAGGTCAAATCTGATAGGACTTGTGTTAATGGATGCTTGACTCAAATTCAATGAAGAGCATAAGAGATTGAATTACATTGTAAAATTAAGGGTGGTTGGGTGGTGCAAGGGCAGGTTGGGGCCTGCAGGGGAGTTGGTGCTTCCATGTCAGTTGTAGCTGACTAAATAGTAGGTTGTATCCTCCTACCAGTTGGTGCTGGTGAATAAGGGGATTTGGTGCTTCCTTGTCAGTTATAGCTAACTAAACAGGGGGTCGAAGCCTCCTACCAGTTGGTGCTGGTGAACAAGGGTGTGGGTGCATCCTGATCAGTTGGTGTTGATTGAAGAGGAAGAACATCTTCCTTCTATGTAACTTGTAGGAAAAGGAATTTTGCAGTTAATAGAAAAGAGTTGGTGGTTTTCCCTGTTGGGTTCCATGATAAATCTTATGTTCATAAGGGTTTGTTGTTCATCATATATTGCTTAATTGAATAATTAATATGTGTGCTTAATATTGAAGGAATTAATAAGAAAAAGTAGGCAATACTGATTCACCTCCCCCCCTCTCAGTATTGTTGGATATTCCATCAGGAGAATCTGTCATTGGTTACTACTATTTCAATAATTTGACTTTGAAGTAATAGTCAAGCCAGGAAAATTGAATGCAGGACCTGACCACCTATCAAGAGTCACCAATGGAGAAGGACCTACAAACTTGGAGGACAAATTTCCGGATGCACAGTTATTCTCAGTACAGATTGTTGATGAACACTTCGTAGATATCATTCAATACTTGAGCACATGTACTACGCCGCATGAATATAGCACCACGCAAAAGAAAAACCTGGTAATTTGTGTTGTCGACTATCAATTGATTGCGAGACACTTATACAAAATGGGCATAAATAGCATCTTGTGAAGATATGTGTTAGAACACGAAATACCAAGAGTTTTAGTAGAAGCCCATGAAGGAATAGCAGGAGGAAATTATGCAGGAAAAGCTACCGTGCAGAAGGTATTGCACGCAAGACTATGGTGGCCAATGATTCACAAAGACTCAAAGGAGTACTATCAAAAATCTGATGTTTCTCAAAGGGTAGGAAAACCCAACAGAAGGGATGAGATTCCATTACGACCACAAGTAGCATTGCAGTCATTTGATAAGTGGGAAATCAACTTCGTGGGAGAAATCAACCCACCATCAAAAAGAACAGGAGCTAGGTACATTATCACCACGACAGAGTACCTAAAAAGATGGGCGGAGGCTGCACCACTGAAGGATTGTAGCGCAGAAACAACAGTGCACTTTTTATTTGAACAAGTCATTACTCGAATTGGGTGTTCAAGAATTTTGATGAGTGACCAAGGCACACACTTCATAAACAACACCATCAATGTGATGACGGAAGAGTTTGAATTCCATCACCAGAAGAGCACACCATATCACCCACGGGCGAATGGCACAGTGGAAGCATTCAACAAAATTTTGGAGAACATGCTGACAAAGATCTGTAACGTCAACAGGGATGACTGGGACCTCAAAGTACCAGTAGTATTATGGGCATACAGGACTACATGCAAAAATTTGATAGAGCACAAGCCATTTAAACTGGTTTACGGCCAAGAGGCAATGGTGCCATTAGAATGTTTAGTACCAAGATTGAGTGTAGCATCAATTACACAAATGAAAAAATGAGGTGCAGTACAGGAGAGACTAAATCAGTTAATGATCATGGAGGAAGAACGGATCCTAGCAGGATTCCACCAACAACTTCAGAAATCAAGAGATAAAGCTTGGCACAATATACACAACAAGAAGAAGAATGAGATTTAGTCCAGGCAATACTGCAGCCACATGTAACATTCCACATCACCCCTAGTATGTTGTGCATGGATAAAATTGTGGAGCAGACACCCTTGAAGGAATTAATCCAAATCCAACTAGTGTTGAAGAGGATACCAGTCAGGGAACTACATAGGTTGCAGGTTAGCGTGAACCATGAGGTACAGTCTCGAGCACACAAGGAATTAACTGAATTGAAGCAGGAAAGAAAGAAACGGGACGCACTAGAAATAGTCTATGATCAGGCTAAATCTGAGACCCAGGAGGAAAGGGAGCGCACAAAAGGATTGGAGCATAAAATGGAAGGAACTTACGAGAAGATTCCACAGACCGTGCAGAGAGAGGAAATCACAGAAGCATAAAAGATTGATCGGATTGCGTAGGAAATTGATCAATATCAGAAGGAGATAGAGAATATTCGGGAACATCTCACACCAAACACTCCACCAACAGTTAAGGAGCAAAGGAAGAAAGAAGAAACAACACAGCCACAGGAGATAGAGCAGTAGGTCAACACAACAACTGACTTGTTTGACAAAGAAGCACAACTTTGGACTAGCTTAGAGGATGATTAGCAGGTCCAACAGTGGGACAAGGAAGAAGAAAGGATCAACGCAGCGATAAAAGAGCTCAAGCATAAGTAGAATAAAATACCAATCATAGAACACGTCAAAGGGACACATGACATGAAGAGATTGTAGACGAAGCTAATTACTGCAAAAACCCAGAAACAGAAATGACAGGCTCAGATGGAACCGCTGCAAGAGTAGGTAGCAGAAGTCCTGGCACGGGAAGAAGAATCCAAGACACAAATAGCATAGACCCAAGCAGACTGTGTGGAATTTATCATCGACGACACTGCGTTCTAAGTGGTGGACACACTCAAGGAGAAGATTGTGCAGGCGCAGACACAGACAACAAATCTGAAGTAAAAATTTTATGCATTCACCAAGGAGATCGAGGGAGCACACAAAGGTTAGGTGGCTCAAGAAGAGCCACATGTTAGTGCTGGGGGCTTGTTGGAGGCAAGCCAAAGGAAAAAACAGAAAATCAAGGCGTTTTGGGGGAAAGAAAGGATGCATGAGGAAAGTGACAGCTAGAAGGAAACATAGCACGCGTGCATGCAAGGAAAGAAACAGTTGGAAGGAAGAACAACACACACGCATGAGAGGAAGAACTAATGATGATAGGGTTAGGGTTGTTAAGATATTGTAAATGGCTGAAGAGCCTAAAATGCATAAATATAGATACTTAGGTATCATAAGTGGTTTGGTTCACTTCGGAGTATTATTATGTTATTGTAGTTAGAGTTGATGCGATATGTAATGTTTTGTTGTGAGACCTATTATGTACAAGTTGTTGAGCTAGAGAGGACAAGGGAGGGTAGATATTGAAGGTTAGATCGTAGGCTATGGAGCATGGTGTGATCTAGTCCGCCTCATCTAAGATCTCACCTGACTGAGAAGAGTTGTAAGCGCGTGATGTTGTAGATGCAAACATAATATAATAAAAGAGATGAGAACCAAATATTTGTGGACGTAGCCCTAGGAGGGGATGAACCATGGTAACATCTGTGTTATGTGATCAATGTTTTCATAACTTATTGTCTGAAGAATTTATTATTATGTTGAATGGATGAGTTATTCTATTGATTGTTTAAGTGCTTTTGCGATATTAAGGAAATAAGCCTATGGATTTACTGCATAAGTCGTGAATAACAGTATGTTGCATTGACTAGTCATAATAATGGTTCAATATTTAGTTGGCTTATCTCACACTCAATCCTAGGCTGTAAACACCTGAGTATTACAGCCACCCATTAAAGTTATCTCGGGTGAGACTGTGCAGTGCATTCTATGTGTTGCGTTGACTTCTGGTTTACCAGGAGGGATGATAGTTTTAGAGGCTTTGTTGGAAACCCGAATAGACATGAACCCTGGGTCAATAAACTCAAACAGTATAGGAGAGAAGTGACCAACATATGCATACAGGGTGTCCCACATGTATTTGAAACTTCGACATCAACTAATATATGAACTCCCAATACTTAATAACCATAATTAAGATCGTCAAACATTCAATGCAATGTTTATAATATATACATGTTGGATCATACCAATACAATATGTAATATATGTGCATTATGTGGACAATATCCCATATGCGTTAAAACTTTCAAAACTTTTCCAAATACAAATCTTTAAGTTACCATAATAATAACAAAAAATTTGACGCTACCATATCCTTGTAACTTGTATAATATGTGTTAGAGCATATACATATAACCAATGTAATATATGTATATAGGACACCCTTTTCCTTTCTTTTGGTAAGTCACAGTCATACATCTAAAACTAAACAACTAGTAAGTGAATACCTTGTTGACGCGTTTATAAAAATGAGAACTCTTTTACCATTTGAAACAATAACCATGAACCTTTTCTTTTGAAGATGGTTTTTCCCCGCATTAGTACTTAGAATTGAAAAATCAATGCCCAAAGAGGATTTTTAATTTCCATTTGAAGCCACAATTGTTATTAGTTATTAGTGTTGGGAACTAAACCAAGCTCATACCAAAATAATCATCATGCAGGTTATCCGTAAGCACCAAAGACAACCATCAACAACATAGAATTTAAGTGACTTCTCTTTCAAAGGGGCTCTTCTAGGTTATTTATTTGAATGACACTATAGGGGATCCCCACTTATAGTTTATTTAGTATATATGTATATATGATTTTTAAAAATTGTGTATGCCTCGCAATTATTTGCAAGCAGGTGACTCTTTCACAATTTTCAGATTCAACACGGGCAACTTCACGGGGAAGGTAGTGTAACATTGGCTTGAACTCAGCTTTTTGGTTTCGCAGATAGAGAATTTTTTTTGTTATGTACACAAAAGTTTTATTTTTTCTCTGGTATGCTCTTTCAAATTGGGGTGGCGGAAGGTAGAAAGGGAAAAGATGAAATATGGGACAGATTTAAAACTTAATTTTAATAAAAGTGGTCATAGATGCAACATGATACAAGGTTGCGGACCGCAAATGATTGTCTTTCTTTCTATTCCAACTAATAATTAGTACTTAAGTATACTTCTGCTAAACAAGGAAAAATTGTGGTTTTATATGACTTATCCAAATTAGTTTGAAACAAAAATTCAACAAAATCGAGGGTAGAGCAATAAAGCTACAGTCAAATTAAAAATAAAGTTGCAATCAAACCTCAGGAAAAAACTGTAAAGTGAAGCAAAAGTACTGAAGAAAATAAAATGCAGAAAAATAAAACAACTATACAACCTAAATTGATATTTACATGAAACATTGATTCAGAAAATGTAATAGTTAGTGAGGCTCAACATAATGTTTCAAATGTGATCCATTAGTCGTGAAAGAGAATAACCGCTCTTCTAAGTCTTTTAACATGTAGGTATTGTTTCCAACTACTAGAGAGATCTTATTTGGACCTAGCCATAACTTTTTGAATTTAGAATGCTTATCTTTATCTGCATGTGTGGAGTCCCAAAGCAGGACTTTGTCATTGACCTTAAAGTTGAAAGATTTGGCATGCTTATTGAAGTACTTCTTGACTGTTTGCTACCTTTTCTTCAGATTTTCCAATGCATGGTTTCTTTGTTCTTATAAATCCAACATAGCATTCATTCTCTGGGACATATAAATGGAATTTAAATCCTCAACCTACATTTCTAAACAAAGGGAAGTAAGTTGAAGTTCAACAGAAATTATAGCTTCCTGACCATATAAGAGTGAGAAAGGGGTATGGTCAATGCTATTTTTGGAGGTTGTGTGATCATCCCACAATGCATATGTGAGAAGAGTATGCCATTGATGAGGCTTATCATCAATAATCCTTTTCAGGATCTTGAACATGTTTTTGTTGGTTGACTCAACCTGCCATTGCCCTGAGGGTAATAGGTGGATGAGGTGAAGTGCTTGACTCCAAAATCACTCAGAAACCGAGCAAACTTTGCATAAATAAACGTTGATCCATTATCTGATATTATTTCAAGTGGGAGGTCGAAGCGTGCGAAGATATTAGATTCTAAGAATTTGATAACCTGCTCATCCTGTGTGTTTTTAAGAGGGAAAACTTCAATCCACTTGGTAATGTAATATGTTTCCATCAATATATATACATATCTTGCAGAATATGGAGGGTTGATAAGGCCAATGAAGTCTAATATGCATTTAGCCAATGGGAAATCAGGTAAAACTGATTGTAAAGGCAAAGTTGAAAATTGTTCCCTAATAGAAAACTTTTGACATTTTTCACAAGCCCAAACGAACTTGAAAGAATATTGAAACATCAAGGGCCAAAAATAACCAGCCCTAATGATCTTGAAGGTAGTATCCTTTGTTGTGAAATGGCCACCCATATGGAGGTTAGAATCTACTGATCCATGAAGTTCACTTAATTTTTTTTGGGATACGTTATCATAAACTCATCTTAGTAGTAGCCCATCAACAGATCTATGAAAAAGGATGTTTCCTAAGATGAGGTACTTTGGGACTATCAAGTGCAACCTTCTATGCTGATGAAAATCTAAATGACTTGGGAAGTTCTAATGCAAAAGATAATAGATGATATCATTGTACCAAGGATGATCAACCAAATTAATATCAAGAGTTTCCAAGTAAAATAGTGTCGACAAAGCATTCTCCTCTTCCTCAAGAGAATCACATGGTTCGGGGTGATGAGCCAAGTGAAGAGCTAGATCACGTCCCTTAATAGTTTTGGTTGTGGTGATTGTTAAATCATGTTCCTGAATCTTGGAAAGCCAATGAGCAAGTTTTCTTGAAAGATGAGTCTGTGTAAGCAAAAACTTGACAGTAGGAAAAGGGACTCTTACCTGCGTTTTCTTTCCCAAAATGAAATTCCTAAACTTTCTTGTAGCTTTTACCAAGGAGAAAGTTTATTTTTCAATTAGAGTATACTTCACCTCATCATCTAATAAAATTTGACTCATATAGGCTATAGGATTTTCCTGATTTTGGTCATCAGTTTGTAGAAGGATGAAAGAAATTGCCTCTTCTATGGAATTGGTATAGATGATGAAGTCTTTATTAAAATCAGGATTGGCTAAAACTGGTGCAGAGCTGATTGCTTTCTTGATTCCTGTAAAATCCTTTTCTACCTCATCAGTCCCAGAAAAGGTTCTATCCTACTTCAACAAGTTATGAATGGGATTAACCATCACAATGAATTCAGGAACAAACCTCCTAACAAAGTTAATGGTGCCCATGAAAGCTTGAACACTTCGCTTAGAGGTAGGAGAAGGGAGGTTCATGATTGTGACAACTCTCTCAGGTTCAATACTAATACCACAGTAAAAAACAATATGACCAAGGATTTTTCCTTGAGTAACTCTGAAAATAGACTTAGAAGGATTCAATGACATACCAAATTTTCTGCAACATAGAAAGACTTTCCTAAAATGACCAAAATGATATGACCGGTTTTTAGAATATAGTTAAGTCATCAAGATAAACCCGAATTATCTTACCACTCAAATCGTCGAAATCTATATACATAGCTCTCTGGAATTTGGCACCCGCGTTAGACAAGCCAAAAGGCATGCGTTCGTAGGAAAAGGTGCCCCATATGGTGGTGAAAGTGGTTTTGTATTTATCATCCCTCTTTACTCTAATTTGATTATACCCAGAAAAATCATCAAGTAGGGACAATTTTTGAGACCTGACTACCTGTTTTAGGATCATCTCCATGTTATGAAGTGGAAAGTTATCTTTAACACTATCTCTATTTAAAACACGAAAGTCAACACATAACTTGATCTCACCAATTTTCTTCTATACAAGAACCAGATTTGAGACCCATTCAGAATACTTTACTAGGAAGATGATTTGAGCTTTTAGTAATTTTTCAACTTCCTTTCTGATAATAGCTTCAAGGGCGGGGTTTACAGGCCTTTTTCTCTGCCTTGTTGGTTTCACCCCTTCCTTCATAGGAATGGCGTGTTGGATGAAGTTGGGACCAAAACCACTAAGATCCTCATATGACCAAGCAAAGACGTCCTTGAATTCACAGAATAAGTCCATGAATTTTCCTTTTTCTTCTTATGAACACTAGGATCCTATTTTAAGAATCTTGGTATCATCTGAGGTTATAATGTTCACGGAGACAATGTCTCCAACTTTCCTTTTGGACTCTTCTTCTACAACATTTTCTTTTTTACCAACATCACTTGTTGAAAATGAACTCTCAAGAGGAGTCAAGCCCTTCAAAAACTTATCATCTTCAATAGAAATCACTTCCTTAGGATTAATAAGTTCATTATGTAAGAAAGCACATATATCCTCATCATTTTGGAAAAACTACCATGATTCAACATTGTCAGGTATATGTGGACGATATAGACACATAAAAGTGCAATCAGGTCATTGTGGTAATAACTGTCAAATAGGAGAAGCAGCAAAAACTGCCAACCAGTCAACAGCTATGTTAAGCTCCCTTTTTATGTGAGTGATGTTGAAAGATAGCATATTTGAAATCAAGGCCCAAACGACCTGAGTGTACCTTTTCATCATCTTGTTATTGGGATTATAAATTTTTCTAACATGATTAACCACAAGCTCATAATCACCAAATACGGTAAGATGACCACAACCCAGATTATAAGCATTCTCGATACCTAACAATAGGGCTTAAAACTCAGCAATGTTGTTGGTTCAAGCGAATTCTAATGTGAAGGAGAAGTTGTAAATTTTACCTACATGTGAGTAAAGGATAATACCAACTCCATTTCCCTCACTGGAGCATGCACCATCAAATTGCATATGCCACATTCTGTCATCATAGTCAAATTGTTCATGTGGCATGTCTTCTTCTTTTGTGAAAATAGAGTACACGCCCAGCCTCTCCTCAACATAATTGACATTTAGCTGAGGAACTTTCTCAATGTAAGGTGAGATATGATCTTCTCTGAGAACAATGATGTTCTTTCCATCATTGGGGATAGATAGGTGTGACCCATATAAAGACAAGTAGCCAATTGTTAGGGATTTCCAATCCCTCCCCAAAATAATTGAGTAGTTATTGACATACATATCGATAACTTGAATGTTAAGGGTGGTATGTAACTCTCGATGTGCACAAAGTACTAAAGTTGCATCTTTGATCTGACCAATCATGGATTGTTGTTGATTATTATAGGAGAGCATGCTTCTCGCATTTTTGTTTGTACAAGAGAGGCCAAGCTCTTCCATAATGATATTTGACATGACACTTGGGCCCGATCCACCATCAATGAGGAAACAATGGACTATTATGTCTAAAATATTTACAGAAATGTAGAAAGGGGGGTAATTTACATATCTCCTAAAGTTATTTACACCTATCCTATTTACATGAGACTCCTCTTCATCGTAATCTTCTATCATATTGGCTATGTTGGAAGTTTTACCTTCCATGAAATTTCTAAGATTGTTGTTGTTCTGGTACAATTACCATATCCAAAAGAGTAGCATCTTATTTTATGTGAGCTAGCTGATTTAAAATGTTATATTTTGAAGAAGGAACAATGACTTGATGACCGGTAGAATGGTGAGCAACTTGTGAGTCTGTATTTTGAGTGGATGTGCTAGGGGTAGAACTAGTCTTGGAAGAATCAACTTTGCCATTATTGCCATATAATTTATTTATGTTATTAATTACCATAACATCATCCTGCAGGGACCAATCTAAGACAACAATGGTAGTATTTGGTTTCTTTCCAAATCTTTGATCCCTCACATTTTTCTTGATTTCACAAGTGCTTTCATCATGATGTTCTTCGCAAAAGTTACACCACACTCTGGGAAATATGGCCTTTGGTTGAAAATTACTGCTCACTAAATTTTTAGCAGTGACCTGGGTGGAAGCTTTGATGGTGGAAGTAGAAGCGATTTCCTTCCTTTCAAAAGAAATCATGCGGTTATTAATGTATTGCATAAGCTACAAAACGGTATACATACCAGTTTGCTTGGCATAGTCCTCCTTAGGAAGACTAGTTCTGTCTAGCTGCTCTTTGTACTCCAAACAAGTTTGAAGGGAAGACTCGATATTATCTATGGATTTATCTTCCAAACTGTGACAATAAGAAGAGGGTAAGGCATTGTAGTAATTCATGAATGAGGCTTGATTTTGAGGTCTAATCAGTTCAGGGATTTGATTATATAACTTGGTGAAGAAAATATTGAGAGCCTTAATGCTTTCACCTTTTTTATATGTAATGTTATTGTACTCCTTAAAATAATCGGTTGGACTCCTGGGTTGTCCAAAAGTGGACTTGAACCAATAGACCAACTCCTCCCAGGTGGAGAATATATTCGGAGGCAAGTCAAAGAAGTCAGCTGTAGCTTTTCCTTCTAGGGAATTCACAAATAAACGCACACATGTATCATTGATGTTCACACCAATGTTATGGCAGGCATTCGAAAAAACAATCAAATTCTCTCTTGTGGAGATAGTGTCGTTTCACGAGAACTTAGGCAAATGATATTTGAACTTTTGCAAAGGATTGGTTGCGGTCGCAATATTCAAGGGAGAAGAAACATGCCACGGAGTGGTAGTAGCATCTTCCTCAAATTGAAATAAGCCACATTTATTAATGACCTTGGTCATATTTGTGGTAGATCGGACTGGAACAACATGGCTATAGATACTCCCGATCGAAGTCGAGGAAGAAGGTTGTGAAGAAGATGAACTATTGGTGCCACCTATAGAACCACTGCTTCATGTTCCACTACTAGTGATAGACATTTTGAAGACGTAAGGAAGCGGGGAGGATGAGGAACTAACCAAATCAGACAAAGACCGATGAAGCTTAGATTGTTTTCCTTGGAGGAAAACTTTTCTTCTTCCTACTTCGGGAATGAGAGGAAAGTCAGGTGATTGACCTCATATTCATAGAGATATGTGGGAGGAAGAAGACATAATATGGGATAATGTCATAATTCTTCTAGGGCTCGTCTCCTCTAATCATTCAAATCTTGTTGGAGATTAACTTCAACATCAATAACTACCCAATATCGGTGTAACTCAGCCCTAGTACGAGAATGTATGAGGATTTCTTGAAATAAGGTAAATGAGACGTTGTTCTGATTGACAGGATCTTCAAGAATGTTAGATTGATCGATGGTAGGCATGGTCATGATAGGAAACTAATGATGATGATGGTTTCTAATCATCCTCAAACAGGCATCCCCTTGTTCCCTAATTTGATCCTCTTCAGAAATAACTTCCCAAGAACGATTCAGTTCAACCTGACTATTGACAGTCTCAAGAATGAGATTGTACAAGGTAACGGTAATGTTGTTTTGATCCTCTAGACCGTTACCTATGTTGGGATATCTTTGAGTGGGTACAGTCATGAGTCAAGAGAAGAATCTGAACAAAAATATACAAACTATTAACAAACAACAAACAGAAAATAAAGCAGTAGATATATAAAAAAAAAAAATTACAAGTGTACAAAAAAGACAAACCAAGGAAATGAAATGGAATCTTTTCCCCAATATGGTCGCCAAAGAAAATGTTGAGTAAAATATATGCAAGCCCTCCTCACAACATTTTTTCGAATCGTGCTTGGCTAAGACAAGATAGGTGGGATTATCACCCTAATTTATAGCCTCATTTCAAGTTCAATCAACCTTCATGCTATTAAAATTAAATACCAGCTGGTTTTTTTTTATCATTTATCAAATGCAAAATGAAATAAAGAAGTCTGATTCTTTTAAATAGTAACTTAAAAACAAGAAGCAAAATCACATAATCTGATAGAATTAAGAAATTCCAAGAGAGTTGCAAAATCATTAATGATTTCATTCATTCATTCTGTAACATCCAATACACTTCACATACTTTCAAAGTATGGACCAGATGAAAGTCTAGAAGCCTAGGCTAACACATGCATAGGCCACTAGTGCCTTCAAATCTGACCAAGAATGATGTAAAGATAATCCAACAACCTTATCTTGCACTTCGTTATGACTCTGCACAAGAATCCTATTTAGCAATGAGAAATTGATCCAGAAACCAAAAGAAGTCTGCAAACTATCAAACAAACAATCAACCTGGAAGCATATCAAAATTCAATGCTCCTTGGTCCTAGTTTTTCGTCACCTTCAACGGACCTTTCTATCACAAGAATTTCCTCAGCTTAGAAATAATAGACGAATGAAGTAGTAATGGAATCTCACTTGGAAGTAAGAGAAAACCTTATCAGAGCAATGTGTTCCCCCCTCCCACTTTTGTCCAGTTACCTCCTTTTAATATCTCCAAGGTAGTTGAATCACTCAACCACTTTAAGTTAATTTATTAACTAAAAATTAGTTAGTTAATAAGATAGTTGTCAAGTGAGTTAATAAATAATAATAATATAATAAGGGTATTGAATACAACTAATAAGTGGGGGGGGGATAATTCTCTTTAATGAATTAATAAACCATTTCATCCTTGTATATTCCACCTTGAATGCATGACATATCAATCTTGCCACATCACACAATCCATGTCATTATCATGCATAAGATGAAATAATCATAAGATCCCCCTTGTCACTCCATGTGGAAATTATGAAATTTATCAAAATCTATCCATTTCATAAATTTTTCCAAACATGAAGCATATAAAATATAAGTCTGTCCAAAACAACACCATCAAATATGAGTTGTCAAATAAACATGAGCTATCCAAAAATGATATGTTGTCCAAAAATAAAGCGCAAACAAGTCCATATACAAGTGGCAAAGAAATTAATCAAACTGATCATGAGAAACAATATTTATTGTGAGAGATTGCCCCTCTCTTGCTATGACTACTCTCAGTCCTTTCATTTTTTCCAATTGATGAATTTACCTTAGCATATTTCTGATCATTCTCTTTTGTATGGGAAGTGACTGAATGATAATATTCTTGTGATGATGTTGACCTGCCTGCTGCTACTTTCTCTTCCTTGGGGTTTCCTTCAAGCTCAGTTATTTTGGCCTTATGATGGGTAAGTCAGTTTTGGGATTGAGGTTGTAAATTCCGATGTGAAGGAGGTGGTGGTGGCAGTGAACTAGTGGGCCAAGATGAAAGGGAGACTGTTGTAGGTTATCAATATTTGGCCACACTTGTGAGTGTCTGGGAGGAGGGTGCACAATATCTTTCTAGCCATTTTGTTCTGACACAACTAAATGATTGGAATTATGATTTAGAACCGATATGATAATGTTTGGGTGTGGGTTATAAGGAATAGGAAAATGTCTATAAGCTTGTAAGTCAACCAAGTTAAGGAACCCTGTTTGTAACAATTGATTAAACTCTTATGAATCTGCATCAAAGTGTATATAGAACCTTAATCTTTTGTTTCCCCTTTGCTAGGGACCCAACCCTCTACCTCTCTTATTACTCTTCTTGATATGACTACCTCTGCTGAAAAAGCTCATTTTAACACACATTCACAAATATCAKAACCATAGAATGACTAATCCATCATCTAAAAATTTTCAAAATAATAGTTTAGACCTGGCTCTATACATAATAATACCTATGCAGGAAATCAATATGCATTTCACATTCCAGAACTATTAATTACTCAAAACATGGATTTATAGGGCTCCTTGCATTCCATGATCAGGTTTATAATGATAAGAAAATGGTAAGTATGATCGGGAAGTGCAATATGGATTGTTCGTTTACCGTTACTAGTTCCATCAAATCATTATCATCAACATTTTTGGTTATGAACCAGAGTAGAGATCAAACAAACTGAACACTTCTTTTTCAAATTACGAAATTTTGTCATGAAACACTTCTTACAATCATAATTTAAGCATGGGAATGAAACATGTATTTGGGTTGATGAACAAGGATTGTAATGAACGGAAAATGTTAAGTATGATGGGAAAATAAAATGGGCATTCTTACATTACAATTATCTCCATCATCATTCAACTCTTGTAATTCCAACAAGCAAAATTATAGTTATCATACAACCATAGTGTTCAATAAATAAAGTCGGTCTATCTCTCATTCCATAAATTACTCATTTTGAAAACACAATTGCAAAATGTCTCACAATAGTTCTATCATCGCTCACATTGTTCACAAAACATTCACTCTCGTCTTCCAGACATCATTCATTGTTTACAAATGATTAAAATCCACTTTTATTTCCTATAGAACACCAATTTATGTCCTTAATAAACCATTATATATTACTACCAACCATCGAATGCTAAACTTCAAGTAAACAGAGACATCAAATATTAATTAAAAAAATATTTTATCTGCACTGTAAATGATCAATTTCATTACTTATTACTCGGATGTTAATGTTATTCAATTAGACCACAGATTGAATCGAGCATTTATTTGCAATGGGATGACAAACATGTATAACACATCGATGATACCAATTGATATCATGATTCCATGCCCCTTTTGTGGCCATGGGTCACACAAAATTGAATCTAAGGATGGGTGAGCACCCTTAAACATATTGAATAGAAATGGAGAATAATTTGTCTCAAAACTCCAATGACATCATTTGTTAAATTTTTCAGACCAACAATTTAAAATAATATTCAGCCATCACAGAGGTGTCACAAATTTCAAGGAGTTCAAATCTTATTTGCAACAATAAACGATGCCAGAAGCACGACCATTAACCTTGCGAGGCCCAACGGGTCACTTTAAAAAAATGAGTTCAAACTCTGGTGTGACCTTCAACCAAATTCAATCGTGATACACAGAGGCAAAGTTGTATATTTTCTTTTATTTGTTCTTGGTCTTCAGGATATGACCCAAACAATGATCGTAGTCAAGTTGACAAGGGTTTTATAGGATTAAGGTTGTCAAACAACAAAATGTTGATGAGAAGAGGGCTTTGACCCAAAACAATTTTTCTTCGGGCTTGGCCTGAATGCAAAAACTACAGAAATAATCGTTTATTTTAACAAGGGTGTGCATAGGGTCGCAAGATACTTTTATTTCAAGAAAGAAACAAATCATATTCTATATGCAACCAGTTTACATGCAACACTAAATACCAAAGACCCATCAACACCAAAATTTTCCATTTTAATGCACTATAGACAGCCGCAAACCAATCAATCAATATGGTAAATGAGCAACCAACAACCATAACTATGGAAATCAATGAGTAAAATCATCCACCATACGATTCAATAGTTTATGCATGCGTATCTACTAAAACTAGGAGAATAAAAACTTCATTTTCCTTTAAAACAGAGCATGAAAGCATATAATGTCAAGCACAACATGTAGTTACAGAGCTAGGCATAAACTATTAAGAAAAAATCACATTAGATGACAGGGAATTGAAACCCTAGTACCTGGTGTTGTGCGGGTTAAAAAACGCCTTCAAGCAATTGTTGCGGTTACCAGAGCTCAACTTCTTCTAAACCACTAATGAATGAACCGAATGCCAAAACCCAAAATGGTAGCTCGAACAACAATCTAATGCATTAAATACTAGTCACGTCGTGTTGAGGTGACGACCAACATTAATCACTTGCTAAACCGAAGGCAAGCCACGTCAAAACCTCAAGCAACCAACAAGTACCAAGTAAGTGCCAACTCATTCAAGATCACATGTTATCAATGCAACCACCTACCACATTAACACCGTCGACAATAGAATAATGTCCAGCATATGTTAAACATAACGTGGGTAGTATGCATACCAGGTGTCCCACATGTATTCGGAACTTCGACATCAACTAATATATCAACTCCCAACACTTAATAACCATAATTAAGATCGTTGGCCATGCAATGCAATGTTTATAACATACACATGTTGGATCATATCGATACGATATGTAATATATGTGTGTTGTGTGGATAATATCCCATATGCGTTAAAACTTTTAAAACTTTTCCAAATACAAATCTTTAAGTTACCATAATCATAACAACAAAGTCGATGCTACCATATCCTTGTAATTTGTATAATATGTGTCGAACCATATACATATAACCAGTGTAATATATATATATATATATATATATATATATATATAAGTGATATTCTATGTGCATATGTATACAGGACACCCTTTTCCTTTCTTTTGAAGTCACATTCATGCGTCTAAAACTCAGCAACTAGTAAGTGAATACCCTCTCAATGCATTTATAAAAATGAGAACTCTTTTACCATTTGAAACAACCATGAACTTTTTCTTTTGAAGATGATTTTGCCCAACATTAGTACTTAGAATCGAAAAAGCAATGCCCAAAGAGGAAGTTTAATTGCCATTTAAAACCAAAATTGTTATTACTTATTAGTTTTGGTAACTAAAACCAAGCTCATACCAAAATAATCATCGTGCAGGTGATCTATAAGCACCAAAGACAACCATCAACAACATAGAATTTAAGTGACTTCTCTTTCAAATGGGCTCTTCTAGGTTATTTATTTGAATGACACTATAGGGGATCCCAACTTATATTTTATTTAGTATATATGTATATATGATTTTAAAAAATTGTGTATGCCTTGCAATTCTTTGCAGGCAGGTGACTCTTTGACGATTTTGAGAGTCAATAGGTGGTTCAACCACTTAATTTCTAACATCACATTATATTGGTCACATGTATAGCATATAATATAACATGACTCCAATGTTGTTTTTCTAACAACCTACCTTAAAACAATACAAAATTTATAATATTTTACCCCCCTAAAAACAAATAATTAAACCATTTTTACAATTCATGAATTTTATAATATTTTTTATATTCCTTTACTACATGACATATTATCAATTAAACTATTTATATGGGCCTTTTTTGGTGCTCCTTCCACACCCTAGACAATCTATCACGCTCACACTGTCATAACCCGCTTTTTTAAAGGTAAATTTGTTTAGACTCCTCTAGCTAAATCAATAAACTAGACATCCTTCAACAATACAATTTATCTTAACATTCTTTGCACCTATTCAAACAAGTTATGACTCTTTTACTTATTTACATAAAAAAAAAATTATGGTGTGAATTGAAAAATATTTCTTTTGCACTCACTGTAGGGTCTAGCTTCTATGTTAACATGTGGGTATGAATGTTTCTTCTATTGATGGTTTGCACCAAATGAGATTTTTCTCTAATTAGTTTTGTTGGGAAAATGTTTGGATTGCACCTGTATTCTTCAAGGTTATGCTAGTACTCTCTACTCTTCTATTCAGGGGTAAGTGAACAATGGTCTATTCCTTTAATATTACATATTATCTATGTTTAGTTTGTAAATACAGGTTTTTCAATATTTCCCTAGTATTCTCCTAAATGGGCTATCTCATGATTCAGGTGTTCCAACTCTGAATTTCTTTGCAAAATCATGTTTAGTTACTTCTCAAATCCTTGTAAATATAGTTTTTTCTAAAAAAATTTAACATTGAAACTTAAATATCCTCTTTCCAAAAGAAAAAATCAAAATAAATGCAAATATTCCTTCACAATAAAGTCATGAGTTCAAGTTATACATAAAATTTTATGTCCTTACTCTCAAACTCCCTAAACATTTACATTGAAAATTAAGGATTCTCCAATCACATGAGCAAGTCAAGGACCGCTCTGATACCATGTTAAGAAATTAGAGCATGCTATGAAAAAGGTGGAGAGAGAAAATGAAATATATACATATTATATAAATAATGCTCAAAGGCACACATCTCTCACATATGCAATATCTCACGTCACACATTTATAACTCTCCTAAGGTGGTTAAGTGGTTAAATTGAACCTAATTCATAACATCTAATATCACATTACATTCATCACATGCAAAACATATAATGCCACATGAAATATTATTGAGTGTTTTGATTACAATAAACTGACCTTGACCTAATCAAACACTACTTAAGGGACTCATCATGTTTGATATAATTAGACTACATGAGTAATAGACATTATCATATGTCCACATAGGTTGTGACCACAAATAATGAGAGGTGGCTTAAAATGAATTTTCTTAGTAGGAAAATAATGCATAGAGAGATTGTGTCTAAGAATATCAAAAGTGAAGTGTAGAGAAGAGATTTTGCAAGCTTCATAATAAAAAGAGCATGAGAAGCCTCAAAACACATAGTAAACACCTAATATTCAAACATAGGGAAGGAACAAATAAAAAATTGTTAGTAGCACAAACCTAAGACACAAGAATACTTTTTTTCCCTATACAAATAATCAAAATTTGCATATTCGTTTGGTTGTCGATCATAATTTTTTCGGTAAGAAATTCAAATATTCCAATTAGAGATTCAATTGCACGTTCATGCTCCATCTCAAACTACATTGGAAAAATTTGACATGTTATTTGTCCCTGTTATCCTCATTTTGTGGATAACTAAGGATATTTTGTCTCGAGGCCCTCAGGCTACAGATCTGGAGTGTCGAGAGACTACATGACCAGCAGTACCCTTTTGCATAGTTGGAAACCCCTCTCACCACTACATATGGTCACAGATTTCCAGATGGCATCCACCACATCAACTGGCTTCTAGAAGGAAGTGGGCCTTTCTCCATGAGGTACAAGTCAGTATTATGGTGAGCATAATTTCAATATTTAAGCCAATTAAGTATGTGGTATCTTAGATTTCTCTAGATTTCATGATATATGCTTGGACATTATTCATTTTTCCCTGCTTCACCTTGGTGGTTGAAATTGTGCCCTAGTAAGTGGTCTTCCTTGGGGATGGGTTTGCTACTAATAAATCCCTTAAAGAGCCATCATATCGTTCACGGACATACTTACCACTTTCCATCATTATTCCCCTTCATTTCCTTATCCGTTGGGATTTTAGGGTGTATTTACCGAAGAAGGGGTTGTCCCTCATTCTATGGGAAGAAGGGGATGAAGGCCCAGAGGGATTGATGTTGGGTAAAAGATAAAATCCTTGTATGAACCTTCCAGATGGTTCACCCAAGGATCACCCAAGAAAGAAGTGAAACACTTATATTTGAGTAAACAGGACCCACAATATAATAACGAATTCTTAAAAGGTTAGTTGAAGGATAGGAGGTCTCATCATGAGTCAACCTATTACATCCATGAATATCTAGTGGTATGACATTGCCATCATCTAGTCACCAAAATAGGGTAATGGCTCTTGGTTGCATAGCTGAGAGAAAGGGGGTCTCATCACGAGCCAACCTTCTCATTTCCACTAGGTGTTTGTGGATGACATTTCCATTATCTGGTCACCACGCCAGGGAAGCGACCTTCAACCTCTCCTTCAAAATTATGAAAGAACAAAATAATGGCAGTTAATGGGCTTAGAAAAGGTGCATTGTGGACAAAGGTACCACACACCCTCTACAAAGGCACCCGTGAATGAGACACTATGACCCCTTGTATGTCATGAGCCCTATGCCCATTGAGTCTTGAACCCAACCACTTCATATACTTTACATGGATTAGAGAGGGATCTTTTGGAAACTCTCCTTGACCTAGGGAAAGACCTACCCAATAGGACACCTCATCAACCCTCCCATATTCAAGATTGACAAGTCGCATAGTGTCTTTGAGAAATTAATTGTTTGATATAGTGATCTTTGATGCACATGCTTAGGTAGCTCATTTATTGATTGGATTCACTTATCATGATGTGATGACTTGATATCCTTGGAGGGCATGCTCATTTCTCTTTGCAAGACCTAGTTGGTGGACAATTTTGGGAGAACAAGCCTAGCTTGGGATTCCATGGGGTTGCAAGCCCACAAGTTGGATGCTAAGGGTTCACATGCCAAATCACAGAGATGAAATATTGAATACCTAGAGGAAAACTCGATGGACCTAGCCCATGCTTCATGACAAAGTATACATATGATTCCCAATTATTTGGTGTCACTTTACACTCTTTCACTTAATTTTTCAACCCAGGGTTCAATGTGTACTTGTGAGGCACTCGATGTAGTATGCACAGAAGAAGGACTTCGCCCAGCTACTGAGAAAGACTAACTAAATGATGAGTTATAAATATGATTCCCAATTATTTGGTGTCACTTTACACACTTTCACTTAATTTGTCAACCCATGATTCAATGTGTACTTGCAAGGCACTTGGTGTAGTATGAATAGAAGAAGGACTTCGCTCAGCTACCAAGAAATACTAACTAAACAAGACTATGCATAAATCGAAGAAAATCATAAAAGGGTAAAGTCGCAATGATATAACCCCCATCCCAACTGCTGGTACCTCTCAGGATAAGGTCTTTGAGCTCTCATAACCCTATACCCTCATGTATTCACCTCGTGGGGTCATAGATAAAGTGATTATGCAACACTCCAAGCAACGCAAAGAAAACTATCTATTTCATTTTAACTCACACATTAAAATATCATAAATGAAACTATTACTTGGTTAATATGCCAGGACTAGATTAACAAATCATATAATTCCCCAATTTACCCAAATACTATTACAGATAAGGAATGCAAGAAAATATTTGACATATAGTATTAATATAAGCAAAGACTAATCAAGAAATTAATAATCTGCATAAATATAAGTCCTAGCACATCCTACTCATCATTCTGCAGCGTAAAACCAGTGGCCATTGTGCAGCCAAGGTTTGGAACAAAGATAAAATTATGCAATTCTAAATCAAAATCAAATTAACAACTATCTAATAACACAAAAATATTGTATGCAACATAGAACCTTACCTGTGATTGGGCCCTTCCTCATAGGTAGGCATGTGCTCTCAGTCTTAAATCACCACCGATGGAAAACAATAAGCACACAAAACATAGATAGAAATTTATTAAGTTTGAACTTGAGCTCTCAGCTCTTACACAACAATATGTCTACAATAGGAGACCACACATACTAGTCGTCCCTTTCTCTTATGAGAGCACACATATTTATACAATAAAAGGGGGTCTTAAACTCTAAACATGGAGCGACAACCTCCTCCTATTATGCTACTAAGTGGTTTAACAAACTCTAAAAATAAACTAAATTGTTGTCCTCTAATTGGTTGCCAATATGATCCATCAATCAGTCAATGGGAACATGGATGCCTTCAGTTGTGCACCCAAGTGGTTATGTTATTACATATCAGCCAATTAAAATAATAAACTACCTCTAGATTATATGGATTTCATTTAATCGATGGCTGAGTTGGTTCAATAGTTTTGTGTTGTGTCTTATCCTGGAATTTAGCACATGCTAAATGATGAACCTTGTGACCATACACATATGCTACCATGCTAATTTCTTTAATTTATTTCCCATGCTGAATGTTGAGTTATACCTTCGTTGTTCTTGAAATCCTTCATATATCTTCCAAGGAAACCTAGAATACTTGCACTTTAAGATCACGGTCATCTTAACCTATTGTGAACACATATATATTTAAGCGGTTATAATCTGTATAGGCCTAATTCTGTAGTAGGCTGCTACAGGGATTATGCAGTAGGTAGGTACAGGGATTATGTAGCAGATTAGTTTGAAAACATGAGAACCTCACAATTGTATCATCATTTAATGACTTTGAATCTGTGGCAATAGATGTGCAATGACCCTGATTTGAAGAATATGTGAACCTTTAAAGAAAAACCTTGTAATGACTTGTCCACACATGAGCTGCCACTTCAAAAGTAAATACAAAACACGCTACTTCCCCTAATGTTAATAAAAAATCAAATGAAATATTAAGAAACACAACTGGAAAACATCTTGAGCCTAAATCGCGTATATGGGCATTAAAATGGATAAGACAGGGTTATATGTAAATGATAAAGGGTTAAAAAGAAGGAAAAGAAGATGCCAAATGATAGTTTTTTCATGGCTCATCACTTCACATGCCAAATGACTTGCCTAGGAGATGCAAAATGTCACCTCTTAGAGCATGACATCATGTTTGGGGGCTAGGGTTTGGTGGTGATGTAGCCACTCATTGACACATGGACGTTTTGAGGAGGATGAGGTCTTAAAAATGAGGAGATTGCCTAGATGCTTGATATGTGACCTTTGGAGGCCTACCAATTCTTCTCCAACACCAACGACTTCTCCTAAGTGTAAAAACGTCCCCTAAAGGGGATACGTCCATGTAAATTAGGGTTTTACTTGTGCAAAAGTGAAATTTTAAATGAATTGTTTAATATTACTTTGTTAAAGGGGAAAATATTAGGGTTGTTGACCCCTAGTCTTGTGGTTTACCCCTTAATTTATGGACAAGTCACCTTGGTGACATTTTGTATAAATAAGAGATCATAAGATCTCATTTGGACATAACTCTCCCTCTTATGAGAAGTATTGGTTTGAAATTTTCGCTACACTTGGAGTATTTTGGCTCTTGTGCTATGGAATAATGTTTTTTGATTATGGTGTGATGATGATGATGGTGCACTATCTCTAGGAGGTCATTCTCTTTCTTTTGTGGAGGTTTAGTTTGGCATGTTAATGCTTTTTCTTGAATGGTATGGTCTCTTTACTTTGTTGTTATCATTTATAATTCAAGATAAGGTTTTTTTGGCCAAGGCTAGATAGGGAGTATAATGGCATACACCCCTATCCTAGTTTCCACCATAATTGTCAAGCTTTTAAAATTGTTTTGCAAGGGTTTAGCTGAGGAAGTAAGAGGATTTACACCCCCCATCTTCAAACCCTAGCTAGGTTACTTGCCTTGGGAAGTAAGAGGGTTTACACCCCCAAGGATTTAGTAGCCCTGGATCTTTCTTTTTGACCCCATTAACCCATAACTAAAGTCACTAGTCTTGCATTGGGAAATATGATTTTTGGTCATTTTTACTTCTTGCAAAGTGGATTGTATTCATTTTGCCTTGGGCACCTCACACCCACTAGGGCGTCCCCATCAAGGGGATACTTCTTTCTATTGTTATAAACTTTAATCTTCAGCCATTAGGGCTGCAGAAACCCTAACTCATTTGCTTGAATAACTCTCTTATCAACCATTGGATTTTGCTCAAAGTTTGCACACTTATTCTTCTTGGTCTAGCACACTTTTTGGAAAAATTTGAGGGGTTTTAAGTGGCTGATTTTCTTGTTGTAATACATTGAATGTTACAGCCATAAGGATGATATAATTTGTTGTAGACAAGTGTTTACAAAAACCTTATCTCTTTATGCTAGAATATTAGTTTTTCATCTTGATTTTAGCTAGTGATTAACTAGTCTTTCTCTTGTATTCTCTACTTGATATCTAGCATTTATTGAGAAGATTATAGTACCATATTATTGCTGATATACACTGTTATCTATTGCTGCAAATTAGGGACAACAATCTTAACTTTTTGATCCAACTAACATACATCATTGCAAAGTGATTTTTCTTGTGTCTTGGGCAGGTATTTCACCATTTACAAGTTACTCAACATACTTGACAACCCATGGACCTTCCCAAGACTTCATTCCACACATTTCACTCCACTTAGATTTTACCTATAGGGGCTCCACTTCCATCTCTATCCATCTTTGTCTCATTCCCCCTAGGGTCACTGGGATCGCCTCCCTAGAGTGACCTAGTCACCCTTGAAGTGTGGGACCTACATCAAGGTGACATTGAGTGTAGGATTCCCAAGTTGTAGCACTTTCTTTTTGGTTGGGTCGAGGTTTTCCCAACCTACAAATTGTGCCATAACAGTCCCCAAAACATATATAAAAAACCTTATTAACATAAAAAAAAAAAAT
Organism: Picea sitchensis; assembly: GCA_010110895.2. Lineage (NCBI taxonomy): Eukaryota > Viridiplantae > Streptophyta > Pinopsida > Pinales > Pinaceae > Picea > Picea sitchensis. The sequence goes on from SNQJ01S0000241.1 coordinate 329,304, forward strand.
AGGAGAAATAAATAGAAAGAAACAAAATTTTAAAAGAAATAAGTAATAGGAAAAAAAACTTTAGTAGAAGTAAGTATCCAACATTTCATAAGATGATATAATAAGAATATTAAAAATTATGAGATTCTCTAAAATCTATTTTGATCATTTAATAGGTTTAACATAATCCATCTAAATGGGTTTATTATAAAAAATAGCATAATCTATCTAAATGGGTTTATGATCAACATTTTGAGGTTATTTTTAAAAGAATATTTGAAATATTTTAGGAGAAATAAATCTTATGTTATTTTTTAAAACTAAAAGGTTATCCCAAAATTTGTGGAGGAATGAAAAACCTACACATTTTATTATTTGGAAACCTAGATAATTTGTTTGAAAGCCTAATTTTTTATGGAGTTACAAGTAGTTTGATTTTTTTTGGGTGGACATTGAGAGTGGGAGTTATAAAGTGAGTGAGATATTTGTTGGGTGATATCTCATTTTATATTTACAAGTAAGTTGAAGCCTTGTGAGGTAAATATGTCTATTCTCCAAAATACGATGATTATGGGTTGTCAGAAGAAGTTGATTGAGAAGAATTATCCATAAAAGAAATAGAAAATGTAAGACCTCTTGATGTACAAGGATTTGTGGGACCTTTCTCTAGGAATCACAATAAAATTTATCCAATGAAAAATGAATTATATTAAAAAAGGAATAAAAAGGTAGTTGGGATTCTTGCATTCTTTACTATTGATGACCTTATGTCTCATATTTGAGACATTAAGAATTCTTGTGAAGCATGGAACAAGTTGCAAGACTGATATGAAACCAAAAGAAAGCTCATATTCATAATGTTGGGAGATCAATTGTCTAAAACAAAAATGTTAGATACATATACAATGGTGTTGTAGAGTAAACTCTCCTATGTATAAGTGAGCCCTCTCACTAACCTTATCTCATTCAACAACAGATTGTGGATAGAACGCACTAGGTATTCCTCTAGATCTAGTATGTAGGCTTAATCTATACTAATAAGAGAGGAGAATGGGTCTTACCTCTACCCGGTGGTTTTCCTATCATATCCAAGCTGATGTAGCTCCTCTTCTCAAAGCTCCTGCACTTAGATACATGCACACACATACAACACCATGTACCCTTCTCAACCTTTCTTAGCATGAAATAAAGATAGTTTAAAAATATATCTAATTTAATTCCCTCAACATTAAATCAAATCTACCAATATAAAGCATGAAGTAACACAAATCACACCAATTGGAGGGGGAAAATACCAGAGTTATAAGAATCAAAGAAAGTACATCAATGTAATGTTACCATGAGACCAATGACATACCTTCTGGGTCCAAGCTCCTTGAGACTTCCTTAGTCCTCTCTCTCAAATGTGATGATACCAATATGAAGACTAAAGATTATAACAAGAGTCTCTCTTTGGTTATTTCGGCAGCAGAAGGATATCATGAATTGAGCTCCCTTACCCCTTTAGTTGGATTTATTTTATAAAGTAATGGAGGAGGTTCTAGAGATAGGTTCAAAGCTTGGAACTTTATGTATAATAGGTCATGCACAACTTTCATAACTTGTGAGGTATCATGACCAACCTATCCTAATTTGATATCCTCACAATTCCTCGAATCTAGAAGGTTTGAGAGGCAATCACTTGGTGCACAAGGGAAACAAGTGGCTAGTCACATGTTAAAAGATGACAATATGCAACCGGTCACACCTTGAATGAAGACAAGGAGTGATCGTGCTCAAAATCAATGATTTATTGGCAATAACATGTAATTATGGTATAATAACATCAGTAGGGCGTTTATGAAGCCCAAAGTAACAAATAGAGATATAACAAGTGGTTCATCAAGACAAATGACTTGAGAATGTTTTAACATAGTCACATTACATTAAAGAAGAAATCATTGATGATGTCTTCATAATTGTATTACATAGAATTATAAATAAACTAGTTACAAAATTTGTGCAACCTATAAAAAAATGTTTTCCATGATATAATGTTGTAGGGGTTATTCAACCAGAGGAACATTTGTTTGCATGAAGGAGAAAATTATACAATAGACATAGAGTTTTCATTCAAAGATCAATTCTATGACACAGGTTGTGGAAGAGGTAAAGACAAAAGAAGTGGACGTGGTAGAGGTGAAAACAATAATATATGTGCATAAGGTGTAATTAATGCTAGTTCTGGGAAAATCAACATAATACATGTAAGTATTACAATTATTATGGAAAAAAATGTCACTTTGGAGATGATTGTTATAAATTAGGGATATTAGCAAAGAAACTAAACCACTACAAACAAAAGTGAAGGATGAGGTGGATGAAACAATATCATAAGTAATTTTATTGAAGAAGAAGAGGTTGACGTAGATGCATCAAAAGGTCTTTGGTGTTTACATTAAAGTGCCACCAAACACATGGCAATTAGAAATGAGTGTTTTTCAAAACTTGAAATCTACGATGTGGACAACATTGCATTTGGAGATGATAGCTCATACAAGGTAGGAGGGAAATGAAGCCCGGTGGCGCCTACACAGCAGAGCAACCTGGATCAAAGCGGGTGATCTAAATAAAAAAAATACCACCGATTTGCTACAGTTAGACAGAATAAAAAGCACCTTTGGAAATCCACGACGACTTGGGTAATACAAACGGGGGACAAGCCACCCTTAAGACTGCGGCCACTGCACAGGTCAAGGCTTTCTATGCGACAACTTCTCACAACCATCTACAGGACTCAGTATCCGTAGCCAATCTCTTCCCTTCTTTTGTCACAGCAGCGGACTCAACTTCACTGGACAGTCCATGCACAACTCAGGAGGTCCTTGGAGCTCTAAATTCATTTAAAAAAGATAGAAGTCTAGGCCCTGACTATTGGACTGTAGAATTATTTCTACATTTTTTTGACTTGGTTGGGACCGATCTGCTCGATCTTGTGGAATACTCCAGATTAAGAGGCAAAATCACTGGTGCCCTGAACTCTACTTTCATAACACTCATTTCCAAAGAAAACCATCAATACTCCTTCGGGGATTACTGATCGATTGCCTTATGCAATCTTATAAATTGATCACTAAAATTATCGCCAACAGGATCAAGCCCATTCTCTCAAGAGAACTTTCGAGTGAACAGCTCGGGTTTTTAAAAGGAAGACAGATTTTAGACGCTATTGGTATAGCTCAGGAGTGTCTACACGGCATCAAGGGAAAAAAATCAAAAGCTCTCATACTAAAACTAGACCTGAAAAAAGAATTTGACTACATATATTGGGATTTCCTCAGATTAATCCTAACACAATCGGGCTTCGGTCCTTCCTCAATCAAATGGATCATGGGCCGAGTGACAACTGCAAATTTTTCTGTCTTGGTGAATGGTGAAACCTCTGCTTTTTTCCGCAGTGGCAGAGGCTTGAGGCAGGGTTGTCCCCTCTCCCCTCTCTTATTCATTCTGGCCATGGAAAGACTGTCTTTGTTTCTTAAAAACAATCAATATGAAGGGAAAATCTATGGGATTAAAGTCTCCAGAGTTGTCCGGATTTTGCACCTACTGTTCATTGATGATGTTCTTATCATGACCAATGGATCCATACAGGAATGGTTGGAGATTGGTCGCATTCTGAAGCTCTTTTGCAACGCCTCGAAACTCATGATCAATTGGGACAAATCGACCTTCCATTTTTTGAATCTCCAAGACCATACACTTGCTCTTTCAAAAGATTTGCTTCCCCACAGATTTATACATCTCTCTGAAGGCTTCAAGTACCTAGGATACTTCTTAAAAGAAGACTCTCTCAATCCCTCTAATTGGAACTAGCTCATAGCCAAAGTAGAGAAAATGATTGGCCACTGGTGTAACCGATGGCTCACCTTAGGASGCCGCCTCATTCTTATCAAAGGGGTCTTGGAAGGTCAACACGTCTTTTGGATGGCTCTAGCGGCCATATTCATCTCGGTGATAAACAAGCTAAGGAAGTTGTCCTTTAACTTTCTCTAGTCGAGATGCTCACATCACGGTCGCCAACACCTGTGCAACTGAGAAACTCTAGCTAAGCCAAAAAGGAAAGGGCATTGGGGAATCAGAAGTCTCTCACACTCCTCTCAAGCACAGGCAGCCAACACTCTTTGGCGTGCAGTTACTCACACAAGGATCTGGCACTCAGTGATAAAAGACAAGTATCTGTCCTTTATCTCGGTGGACTCCTGGCTCAGAACAGAAGCCCCTTCTGCAGGATCAACCTCATCTTTCTGAAGAAACATTACAAAATCCACCAGTTGGATATCCAATTCACTTTGCTGGACTCCGGGATCAGGGCACTCCATTATACTAGGCTTGGATCGTATCGTCGGTATGGAACAACATTCTCTCCTTTCCCCACAATTGTTCTCCTATTTAAACTCAAAATATGTTTGTTTCCTTTTCCAAGTGTTTGGGACTTGCAGACCCGGTTTCCTTTTAAATGATTGGAAAACTAGTCAGGACCTCGATCTCCCTCTGATACTTGCATCCAAATGGACTAACTATTGCCAGCATCTAGAAACTATGGGATTTCAATGCCAAGCTACAAAAGACAGACCGATGTGGACGGGAGGTGACCGTTTGGGTATCTTGATAGCTAAGAACGTCTATAAAGAACTCTCAAACCATACCTGGCCCTTCTCTATCGATGGCTAGAGACACAACTTCTAGTCTTGGAATCTCGCTCTCAAAATAAAACTACTCATCTAGCTCTCTCTCGAAAACAAGATAAATACTTGGGATGTGCTTCTAAAAAAGGGATGGGTCGGCCCCAATATTTTCCACCTCTGTCAACAAGCTAAAGAAACTATCCAACATATATTTATTAACTGCACCTTTACCTGCATAGTCTAGGCTACCATTGTTGTTGTCCTCAAATCAAATTTTACCTAGGACTGTCACAGTTTAGCAACATGCTTTGATAACTGGTCAAAGCTCGTACATCATTCCCTTAACCTCTCTCCAATGGTTTGCTGGTACATTTGGATTGATAGAAACAGTTATAGCTTTTCCAATAAATCTCCTTCAGCCATTTATGTGGCCTACAAATCACTTGGCATGCACAACTTCTGGTCTTCCATTAACCTAAGAACTTTTATTATAAAAGACAAAACACCACACCATCTCTCTGGTGGAGTTTCCCACAACCTGGTTTGATGGAGCTTCGCAATCAAACAACATGCAGAGCGGTGCAAGAGGAGTGATTCATATCTCTCAAAATACTCTTACCAAATGGACCTTTAATTGTGGACGGGGCACCAACACCAGAGCAGAGTTATTGGGTGCATGGGCCTCTCTCCTTCTTGCCTCCAGACTAAATTTAGAAACACTTATGTTGTTTGGGGATTCACGCATCATCATAGACTGGCTGAATTATAAGCATAAACTACAGGTCATCACTCTCCTGGGCTGGAAGGGCAGGATCAGACAACTCCAAACTACCTTCACCAATCTCACTGTCACCATATCTATCGTGAAAATAATAAAGAAGCTGACTTTCTCTCCAAGGTGGCACTCAAGAAAAAAATTGGCTCCATCACCTTCAATATCTAGATGGACGGGCACGAGGGCTACACATATGTTCTAAATCTTTTTTAGGATAAGTAACAGCCACAACATATCAGAGATCCGAACAGACTTTTTGACAAAAAGATTACTTCTCAGATCAGTTTCTTTCTCCTATATATTTTTGCTCTTCGGTAATCCTTGTATTTTGGGTAGTAGAACTAGCCTATAATTTGTTTAGCTTGGATCGTGCATTCATTTCATTTCTTTCCGGGTACTTGATATCCTCGCTTTGTAATCTCTTGAGAAGAGAACATAATTATATCTCTAATATAATGGTGAAATTTTTCTGTGGAAAAAAAGGTAGGAGGAAAATGACTTTTACATGTGAATCTTTCAAGTAACAAAGTTAGAATAATTAAACATGTTTTTTTTTGCAAATATTATTTGCAACAATAAACGATGCCAGAAGCACGACCATTAACCTTGCGAGGCCCAACGGGTCACTTTAAAAAAATGAGTTCAAACTCTAGTGTGACCTTCAACCAAATTCAATCGTGATACACAGAGTCAAAGTTGTATATTTTCTTTTCTTTGTTCTTGGTCTTCAGGATGTGACCCAAACAATGATCATATTCGAGTCAATAAGGGTTTTATAGGATTAAGGTTGTCGAACAACAAAATGTTGATGACAAGAGGGCTTTGACCCAAAACAATTTTTCTTCGGGCTTGGCCCGAATGCAAAAACCACAGAAATAATCGTTTATTTTAACAAGGGTGTGCATAGGGTCGCAAGATACTTTTATTTCAAGAAAGAAACAAATCATATTCTATATGCAACCAGTTTACATGCAACACTAAATACCAAAGACCCATCAACACCAAAATTTTCCATTTTAATGCACTATAGACAGTCGCAAACCAATCAATCAATATGGTAAATGGGCAACCAACATCCATAACTATGGAAATCAATGAGTAAAATCATCCACCATACCATTCAATATTTTATGCATGCATATCTACTAAAACTAGGAGCATAACAACTTCATTTTCCTTTAAAACAGAGCATGAAAGCATATAATGTCAAGCACACCATGTAGTTACAAAGCTAGGCATAAACTATTAAGAAAAAATCACATTAGATGACAGGGAATCGAAACCCTAGTACCTGGTGTTGTGCGGGTTAAAAGGCGCCTTCAAGCGGTTGTTGCAGTTACCAGAGCTCAACTTCTTCCAAACCACTAATGAATGAACCGAATGCCAAAACCCAAAATGGTAGCTTGAAAAAAAATCTAGTGCATTAAATACTAGTCACGTCATGTTGAGGTGACGACCAACATTAATCACTTGCTAAACCGAAGGAAAGCCACGTCAAAACCTCAAGCAACCAACAGATGCCAAGTAAGTGCCAACTCATTCAAGATCACATGTTATCAATGCAACCACCTACCACATTAACACCATCAACAATATAATAATGTCCAACATATGTTATAAACATAACGTGGGTAGTATGCATACCGGGTGTCCCACATGTATTCGAAACTTCGACATCAACTAATATATCAACTCCCAACACTTAATAACCATAATTAAGATCATTGGCCATGCAATGCAATGTTTATAACATACACATGTTGGATCATATTGATACGATATGTAATATATGTGCATTGTGTGGATAATATCCCATATGCGTTAAAACTTTTAAAACTTTTCCAAATACAAATCTTTAAGTTACCATAATCATAACAACAAAGTTGATGCTACCATATCCTTGTAACTTGTATAATATGTGTCAGACCATATACATATAACCAGTGTAATATATATATATAAGTGATGTTCTATGTGCATATGTATACAGGACATCCTTTTCCTTTCTTTTGAAGTCACATTCATGCGTCTAAAACTCAGCAGCTAGTAAGTGAATACCCTCTCAATGCATTTATAAAAATGAGAACTCTTTTACCATTTGAAACAACAACCATGAACTTTTTCTTTTGAAGATGGTTTTGCCCAACATTAGTACTTAGAATCGAAAAACCAATGCCCAAAGAGGAAGTTTAATTGTCATTTAAAACCAAAATTGTTATTACTTATTAGTTTTGGTAACTAAAACCAAGCTCATACCAAAATAATCATTGTGTAGGTGATCCATAAGCACCAAAGACAACCATCAACAACATAGAATTTAAGTGACTTCTCTTTGAAAGGGGCTCTTCTAGGTTATTTATTTGAATGACACTATAGGGGGTCCCCACTTATATTTTATTTAGTATATATGTATATATGATTTTTTAAAATTGTGTATGCCTTGCAATTCTTTGCAGGCAGGCGACTCTTTGATTATTTTGAGAGTCAATAGGTGGTTCAACCACTTAATTCCTAACATCTAACATCACATTATATTGGTCACATGTATAACATATAATATAACATGACTCCAATGTTGTTTTTCTAACAACCTACCTTAAAACAATACAAGATTTATAATATTTTACCCCCCTAAAAACAAATAATTAAACCATTTTTACAATTCATGAATTTTATAATATCTTTTATATTCCTTTACTGCATGACATATTATCAATTAAACTATTTATATGGGACTTTTTTGGTGCTCCTTCCACACCCTATACAATCTATCATGCTCACATTGTCATAACCCGCTTTTTTAAAGGTAAATTTGTTTAGACTCCTCTAGCTAAATCAATAAACTAGACATCCTTCAACAATACAATTTATCTTACATTCTTTGCACCTATTCAAACAAGTTATGACTCTTTTACTTATTTACATAAAAATAAATAAACTAGTCAGGACCTCGATCTCCCTCCGATACTTGTGCCCGAATGGACTAACTACTGCCAGCATCTAGCAACTATGGGATTTCAGCTCCAAGCTACATAAGACAGACCGATGTGGACGGGAGGTGACTGTTTGGGCATCTTGACAGCTAACAACGTCTATACAGAACTCTCAAACCATACTTGGCCCTTCTCTATCGATGGCTAGAGACACAACTTCTGGTCTTGGAATCTCGCTCTCAAAATAAAACTACTCATCTGGCTCTCTCTCGAAAACAAGATAAATACTTGGGATGTGCTTCTAAAAAAGGGATGGGTCGGCCCCAATATTTTCCACCTCTGTCAACAAGTTGAAGAAACTATCCAACATATATTTATTAACTGTGCCTTTACTCGCATAGTCTGGGTTGCCATTGTTGTTGTCCTCAAATTAAATTTTACCTGGGACTGTCACAGTTTAGTAGCATGCTTCGATAACTGGTCAAAGCTCATGCATCATTCCCTTAACCTCCCTCCAATGGTTTGTTGGTACATTTGGATTGATAGAAACAGTTATAGATTTTCCAATAAATCTCCTTCAACCATTTATGTGGCCTACACATCACTTGGCATGCACAACTTATGGTCTTCCATTAACCTAAGAATTGTTATTATAAAGACAAAACACCACACCATCTCTCTGGTGGATTTTCCCACAGCCTGGTTTGATGGAGCTTCGCAATCAAACAACATGCAGAGAGACGCAAGAGGAGTGATTCATATCTCTCAAAATGCTCTTCCCAAATGGACCTTTAATTGTGGACGGGGCACCAATACCAGAGCAGAGTTATTGGGCGCATGGGCCTCTCTCCTTCTTGCCTCCAAACTAAATTTAGAAACACTTATGTTGTTTGGGGATTCATGCATCATCATAGACTAGCTAAATTATAAGGGTAAACTACAGGTCATCACTCTCCTGGGCTGGAAGGGCAGGATCAGACAACTCCAAACTACCTTCACCAAGCTCACTGCCAACCATATCTATCGTGAAAATAATAAAGAAGCTGACTTTCTCTCCAAGGTGGCACTCAAGAAAAAAGTTGGCTCCATCACCTTCAATATCTAGATGGACGGGCACGAGGGCTACACACATGTTCTAAATCGTTTTTAGGATAAGTGACAGCCACAACATATCAGAGATCCAAATAGACTTTTTGACAAAAAGATTACTTCTCAGATCAGTTCCTTTCTCCTATATATTTCTGCTCTTCGGTAATCCTTGTATTTTGGGCAATAGAACCAGCCTATAATTTGTTTAGCTTGGATCGCGCATTCATTTCATTTCTTTCTGGGTACTTGATATCCTCACTTTGTAATCTCTTGAGCAGAGAACATAATTATATCTCTAATATAATGGTGAAATTTTTGTGTGGAAAAAAAGGTAGAAGGAAAATGACTTTTACATGTGAATCTTTCAAGTAACAAAGTTAGAATAATTAAACATGTTTTTTTTTTTTTTTTAGTCTGTACCTAACGTTACACAATTTACTTTCCACGAGTCAAATTGTAGACGGAAATTATATAATCATCTTTGATCAATAGTAAAGGTTAATTAAAGCAAATATAAAAAAATAGTTACCAATGGTGTTAGAACAAGTAACTTGTATAGATTTGAAGTCATGAAATAAAATGAACATGCTTTTGAAAATTCTAAAAATCAGTTTTGGCATCAGAGATATGAACACCTTCATTTCTTTTATCTCAATCTGCTAACCAAGAAGAGTGCAATTTAAGGTCATTCAAACATTCAAGAAAAATGAGGTGTGTATGAAGTTTTTGAAAGATAATGCATTTCTAGTAATCAAGTATTTGAACCATTGATAAGGATATTTGTGTGTCAATGAGATTCAAAACAAATTTTAATTTTTATTGATGATTATTGAATGAAAAAAATGAGGTGTGTATGAAGTTTTTGAAAGATAATGCATTTCTAGTAATCAAGTATTTGAACTCATTGATAAGGATATTTGTGTGTCAATGAGATTCAAAACAAATTTTAATTTTTATTGATGATTATTGAATGAAAATATTAGTGTATTTCTTCAAATTGAAATCAATATCTTTTGAATGCTTCAAAAACTTCATGGCCTTAGAAAAAAACGACGAAGGTGGAATGAAAATTAAAGCTCTCCAAATTGACAAAGGTGGAGAATAATTATATAATGAATTTCTATTTTCTTATTTCAAAAAGGAATTCATAAACAAATAACAACTTTTTACATATTAAAACAAAATAATGAGGAAAAACCAAAAACTAATGGAAAAAGGTCGATGTATGTTGAAAAGGTGAAATTTAAGATATGAATTTTGGGGAGAAGTTTTGACAACATTAATGTTTCTATTCAATAAAAGTCCTCCAAAAGAAATAAGAAAAATTACTCTTGAAGAATCTTGGTTAAGTTGAAAACCAAAGATTGAAAATTTGTAGGCTTTTGGTTATATAACATATGGTCACATTCCTAATGAAAATAGTTATAAAAAAAAATAGGAAAAGAAATGTATCTTCATTGGCTATCAGTTAGAATCCAAAGCATATAAATTGTATGATCGCTCTAATAGAAAAATAATTATTGGTAGAGATTTCATTTTTAAAATGAAATCAAGCCTTTACAAAAGAAGAAAAAGCATCTTCTTAGAGATATGCTCGATATGAAGGAAATATTGAACAACAAAACATCCTCCAATAACACACCCAAACACTGATCACATCATATGATAAACATTATAAAATGATGTCAAAATAGTGATATACAATCATCAAATATTTACATTAAGCTAGGTAAAGATAAGGGTGAATAAGAAGCTCTTCCAAGTATTAGTACTATAGCTTCTCATCATTATCCAAATTTGTTTGAAGAAAAAATAATGAAATATATGGTAAAAAATGAATATAATACATTAATGAGAAATCAATCATGACAACTCATTGAACTACCACCAAGAAAAAAATCAATATGATGCAAGTGGGTGTATGACCTTTTATGTAGGTATATTTATTTGCATGTTTATAACATATACAAGATGCATGTAAGAGGAGAAGGTAGCGGCGTAGATCTACAAAACATTTGAAATAATTGATGTAGGTTTGTGACACTGTTACCCAATAATTGAAGTCTAAAAAGAGAAGCATACAATCACCATATTTTGGATTAAGTATGCTATAGAGTTAATTGAGAAATTTAGAATGGAGAATTGTAATCCTTGTCACACATTGATGGAGGTTATACACAAAATGGTCAAAGGATGAACAATTAAAGTTTTTTCCAATGAGAATTCATATAAGCAACTTGTGACAAGCTTGATATATTTGATTACTACTAGTCCAAATATAAGATTTATTATTGCTATGTTGTATTAGCCAAAGATGATACACTAACATGCACATAAAGGAGTTCTAAAACACATCGAAGGTACAATGAAGTATGTTTATCTTGTTTATATAAAACTTAAGCCTTCGAGTTGAGTGAACATGTAGATGCAGATTGGGTAGTTTCAAAGGATGGTTGGAAATCAAATACATGATATATATTCAATATTGTATCTACAAGTGGGATGGTAGTTTGGGGGTTATTATAAGTCAGGAACAACAACATTGTTTTATGCTTGGGGTCTCAGTATTGTTTCTAATAATATAATGAAATTTTACGTATTAGTGCAATTGATAAAGTTATCCATTGGAGTTAATATTTACTCTTTTATCATCATAGGGATCTCAAATATCATTATTGGAAAAATGGTTTTAAATATCATTGATGTTGATCATACTCTATATTCAGTTCTAGATTAGGCTAAAAAAGAGATGCTTAACTTTTCTAGTATCAACTTGTCTCATGTACTTTGAGAGAACAATCAGGTTGTGAATAATTTTTCTAATAAAGCCACCCTCTTAAAAGAAGGGGTTATTAGCATCAATAGAAACCAAATCAATCTATCCATTCCATAGTATCGACATGAGGTTTAAGCCATGTATCAAAGAGTTAAAGTGTCACATGGCACAATGTGTTGTCATCAGATTGTATCACGAGAGTAGTTATGAGATGAGATGGGGAACTAATTATCACATGCCCCTGATCATGCAATCACATTTTTTATGTATTTGGGAGTGGTTTTATTATTAGTCATGGTGGGATTAAATGGATGTCACTATGGAGGAAGTAGCATTGGTTCGCAAGAGCCTTGACAAGGTATGTGTTCGTGTTCGATTTATGGCTATAAATTTTTGGTGAGCCTTCTCCCATGGAATCTAGATTTAGAGAAATCTTAGTTATTGAGCTTGGTTTTTCTTTGGGAAGTTCTGTTGGTTCAATTTGCTTCAAATTTCATGCTTTCCCACTTTGATATGTCATAGTGGTGAATTTGAGAGTTGTTATTGGTTCTAGGAAGGTGCAAGCTTGTTTATGGTTTTGGGTGATGGTATTTTCTTTGTGCCCCTTAGCTGGTTTTCTTTTTAGTTTTATGGGCAAAGGTTTGTTCTTTGGAACTCTAGTGAATGCCTCCCATTCTCTTTGGTGTGGAATTTTCAATTCTTCTCTCCTCTCTTTGTTATCTTTCTTTGTCTTGGGTATGTGCATGGATCATTCTATGGTGTTCAAGAAGGTGAATTGGTGTTGTCTTTGTCACCTCATAATGGATTATCAAGAGCTAAGGGAGATCAAAAGGACTTTAAGGAACCATGAAGAATCCATCTAGGCTAATAGGGAATCAATATCATAACAAATACAAAGATTCATGAGAATGAACATAATGTAGTAACCCAGGTTGCGACAATTATGGGAACACTTGTACAATAGAAGCATCAAATGGTGGTCTTGTAAGTGGAATGTAATATGCTACAAACTATGGTGATTAACATGAGCGAGGGATATCATTCCAATTGTGGAAATTTGAATGAGGAAGCAATAGTGCACTAGCTTGATGATGTAATGGAAATTGAGTAACCAACTCCAGAAATAGTAAATCCAACAGTAGAAGAAGGAGCAAGTATATATGCCTTCTATTAGTTTTCATGTTTTGTAAGGTTATTACACTATCTATTTTTTTGTGGAATATATCTCTCTCAGAAGTACTTGGTTATTTTTCCTTTGAACATCATGAGGCTAGGATGCTAGCACATAGATAACATAGAAATTTGATACAATTGGATATCTTTGAATCATTTTTGGTTGTAATCTCTTTGCAAATTTGCTACAATCGTTTTATTTAATATAAATCTATCATTCTTTTTCGAAGGAAAAAAACGTAACTTTTATTAAAAGAAATAAAAATTACATTCTAAATAATGCATACATAGAGAATGTATTTAGTCTAAAGAATATTTCAACCCTAAGAGGAATAAAGACGCAGCAAAAATGGCCCTCTAAAAGTGACCCCTAGATACAAATGAAGTCTACAAAGAAAATAGCCACCAATCTCAACCAAGAAGAAAACGACATAGGCAAACCAGAAGAGAACCTGGACGGACCAGACCAAAGAGACAAAATAAACCCTCAAGATTCGGATCCGGAAGGACAACAAAGCAAGAGAACTTGCAACCACAGAAGAGAAAACCAGAAACCACGCACCCTAAACGGAACTCAAAGTGTTGACCGGGGTTCCAAAAATCAACACTGCATGCTCGAAAAAAAAGGACCTCAAATCTCTGACTCAAACACTGACAAAAACATAAACCCAAACATCCACTCCATAAAAAACCCAGAACTGGAGGGGAGCGTAGGGACCCCCAGCCTCCAAGACCATCAAGAAAACTCTGAAATTGCATCAAGCCCTGAATGAACCATCAGGGATGGATTGGCGATTTCCAACCCCTATGAAAACTTTTGAAAAACCTTTGTGCGCACTAAAGGTTGAAGCAAAAATAGACCAGAATCCTGCAGACGAATGAACATGCACCGAAAACCCAGATCTGAGGCTAACAACCAGAGAAGACGCACTAGACGACGCACCCACAGGCAGAGCAACATACCCAGACAAAAACAGTTCTGCACAAGGTCGTGCATCCACCCAACAACTCATTGTTCATGCAAAAGAAAATTCGATCCATCCAAAGGAAGGGGCAGCCACGGATCGAGCGAGAAGGAGTGGGAAAAAGAGATAACATCCACTTGACGAGACAAGGCTTCTCCAAGTCGCAGATCTGAAACGAACCAACACTACCTCGACCACCCAGAAAGAGGCAAGCCACGAAAATTAGTAGGCATGACGGGAAAAAAATATGGGGCTTTGCGGCTAGAGTTTCCCCAGTCGCAGAGCCCCAATCTACCA
>SNQJ01S0000241.1:349771-387236 GCA_010110895.2 Picea sitchensis
GGGTTTGACCAAGTCAAAGCAACCATGACTTATTCTATGAAGTCAGAGAACAAGTTAGATGGAGCCTCTAACTTCAAAGCATGGAAGACAAGGATTGACCTCATCCTTGCCAAGAATAAAGTGTTGGATATCGTGAAAGGAAATATCGTGGAACTAGAGTTTGAAGAAGGAACCACAAAACGTTGTAGTTATGGAGAAGTTCAAAGACGATGGCATCAATGCCATGAGTATCATAGTGGAATCCATAAAACACCACTTGATACCCTACAGTTCCCATCTTGACTCATCAAAGAAGATGTACGATGCCCTAACAAACCTCTTCTCAGTCAGAAACATTGGACAAATAATGAGTCTGAAGAATGAGCTCAGTGACATGAAGATGAATGATGATGACAGCATAACATCATACTTTGTGAGAATCTCTCAGTTAAGAGATCAACTACAAGCTATTGAAGAAATCATTTCAGAAAAGGAATTGGTAAACATAGTACTCAATGGTATTCCCAAGACGTGGGATGCATTTGCCGCAAGCATGAACACAAGAAAGGAGTATCCAACATTTGAAGAACTTTGGACTTGTTGTGCTCAAGAAGAATCAAATATCAATGCAAAAGATAAACCCTAAAAGAAGTACGATGATCAAGCCTTCACAGCAAGATTCAAGAATTTCAGGAACAAAAGGAAGTTTGGTTCAAGGAGGAAGCCAAATCAAGAGAAAGATATTTCAGAAGTACAATGCTTCAACTGTCGAAAGTATGTCCACTACAAGAATCATTGTCCCGAGCTAAATAAAAGGAAGGAGAAACATGAAGCATCAGTTGCCGAAGAAAAGGAACCTACAAAGAAGACTAAGTAGGATGAAAGAGACTTCTTCTTTTGAAGGTAACAATACTCTTCTTAGTTCTTATACATATCGTGTTTGCATCGTCTCTGTATATATCTTGTATATCTATCTCTTGGAAGATAATGTGTTCCAAGAAGAACTATATTGATGCAAGAACAACAAGATAAGGATTGATATCATTGGATAATACATGAAAGAATGAAATGCATCAAGCAAATCATGTGGAAACTATTGCAAGATAAGCTGAATAAATCATGAAGAGAGTTAGAAGAAGCAAAGACAGAAAGAAGTCAACAATCAAGAGGAAATTGGAGAAATACTTATGACATTTTCTAGAATACAACAAGACAGAAGCATGGACTCTATTAGACAGAGAGAGCCAATTATATATTGCAGAAGACAATAAGGATGCAAACATAAGCATGGACTCTATTAGACGGAGGGAGACGATTATATGCACTCATACATGAAGCAAGGATTAGGAGGGAGCTAATCCTATGATCCATTGAACATGATGAAGTATATATCCATGGTGGTAACCATGAAAGACATTACGTGCTCAGTTCAACCTCAGAAGAATTTTTCTTCAAAGAGAAGCCTTAAAGTATCCCTGGTTGTCCATCTAGATCCGTGATACTATGATAAAATAAAGAAGTGGAATCTTTAGGGCATGGAATATATAAGAAACTCCATGGACCCAAAAGCTAAAGAAAAACATGAGGAAGAACATGAAGATTCCAAGAAAGAAGAGAAGCTTGAACAACCAATCATTGTATCAAGAATCACAATATTACCAGCCTAATATGAAAGCAATCAAACAGAACTGAAATTTGTGATGAAGAACAGTGTACAGAAGACTTATGAATGAAAGCATTGCAAGATCCAGAACTAGAGTTTCTCCCAGATGGAGGGAGAAGACTATGATTGCTCATTCCGGTAAACCAAACATACCTCTACATGAGTCATTATATCATCTATGGGTTGGAGTGCTACATCAAGATGAATGCAAAGACTATTCTTCAGAGAAATTGAACAAAGAACATATGAAGAGAAACCTCAAGACTTTGAGGCATACTAGAAAGAGACTCTTGTATACAGATGGAAGAAGATAACTTGGTGAAGAACCTCAAATGCACAGCAGAAGCGTGGTGAAGATTCTCTATAACAAAGATATTGTATCAAGATGATTACTTAGTAGATCAAATCTCATGATGACAGAAGAAGTGCCACATGGATATGTTCCAGTGTTCCAACAATGATATACTTTATTGATCAGAGCTACATGAAGCCTTTAAAAAAAAAAGAAATGGTGCTCCAAAATGAAGTACATTTGAAATCAAGCATTACATTATCCATGATGAATTTCAGAAAGGAGAAAGAGGTTCTCCAATACATATCTCCACAGATGAGCAGATAAACAGACATCTTGGTAAAACTTCTATCCAAGATGAAAGAGTTTGTGTACTCAAGATGGAGCTCGTGGAGACGACTTCCTTATTGAAAAAGGAAGAGATGACTCCCAGGTTGGGAGGGAGCACTGATATGTATTGATTTATGGAAAGTCATTTTTCAGTTCGAAAAATGGTCCAGGATGAGTAGCTTCCTTTCTAGTTCAGAAAGTGGATTGAGATTTTTGACGAACAACGATTTCCCATTGTGGTTAACATGGGAAATTGTCCAAATTGTTGATGTATCATAGACAACGACTTCCCATTATGGTTAACATGGGAAGTGGTCTAGGTTAGTCTCTCTTCTGGAGGGTTACTCAAGAAGACTAGCCCGCCTCGCCAGACAACAATTTCTCATTGTGGTTAACATGAGGAATGGTCTGTTTTGGAGGTTGATACAGGACAGTCTTTTCCTCTTGTGGTTAACAGAGGAAATGGTCCAGAGAGTCGTTCCTTAGGGTTTATACATTCTCTCTAGGGTGCACTTTGATTAGTGTAGGAGGAATGGCCCAGGGTGGGGAATGGTCCAGGCTCAGCAATCAGGGGCAGGCATTCCTTAGGGTTTATACATTCTCTCAAGGGTGCACTTTGATTAGTGTAGGAAGAATGGCCCAGGGTGGGGAATGGTCCAGGTTCAGAAATCATGAAATTTATTCTTCCTTGCTTGAGAAGAATAGTCCAGACAGCTCATCATTGATGTTTTACCTTTTTGAGGGTAGATATTCTTTCATATCTCACAGATGTGAGTGAAAGATTTTTCAGAATATGAAAGATTGTGCTTGTTTTACCATTGACAATACCCTTGTCACCCAACCATAGGCCGAAGCCACCCTCCAAGCACCTTGAACTTGACAAAGAAGAATACTGGTAGCAATCAATAGCCGAGCAAGGCTAATGCACCAAGTAAGAATAGAAACCAAGCTAATCAGATAGTCCCACCCAGAAACTGGCGCAACACCTTCCCCAGAAACTTGCGCACAAAACTGCCAACTGCAGTGCGCAAAAACTGCTCTCTGTAATTCTGAGAAGTGTGAATAATGAGAACTGGCACCCTATATTTATAGTGGTCTGACAGACTTACTAGGGCTGACTTCTCCTTTTGGGTACTAATTAATTCACATTAATTATATTTCTGCAGCGGACATCTCGTCTAGGGTTTCCTTTACTTCTTTGCTTCCTTCCGGAATAGTCTAATCTCATCATAGGTCACAATAGAGGTTCATACCTCTCGAAGCTACCATAATATCAACACTCCCTCCTAGCTAGGGAGGTATGGTCTTGAGAAAAAATAGACCATTCAACCGGTAGTATCACGAGCACCGTCATTATTATCCAATTGGATAATCTCCTATGACAACTGGTACAATATCAATTGATAGAACACACCCATGTTTATCCATGGTAGTACGCAACTACTCAAATCGTGACACATAGTCACAAATAGTGGAACAAATCCACCACAGTAGTATATCTCTACTGTCTGGAGACAAGCAGTCTCCATAACAATCATCTGATGCCAACCTGCATAGAAAAATATTGTTAAAATAAACCTAATCATCTGGGCTAATCTTTCACTCACGTATGTGAGATATGAAAGAATATATGCCCTTAGAGTAGAACAATGAGATATCTAGACTATTCTTCTCAAACAAGGAAGAATAATTGTCTTGTATTCTGAACCTAGACCATTCCCCACCCTAGGCCATTCTTCCTACACTAATCAAAGTGTACCCTGAAGAGAATGTATAAACCCTAAGGAATGCATGTCTCTGATTGCTGAGCCTGGACCATTCCCCACCCTGGGCCATTCCTCCTACACTAATCAAAGTGCACCTGGAGAGAATGTATAAACCCTAAGGAATGACTGTCTGGACCATTTCCTTTGTTAACCACAAGAGGAAAAGACTGTCCTGCATCAACCTCCAAAACGGACCATTCCTCACGTTAACCACAATGAGAAATCGTTGTCCGGCGAGGCGGGCCAGTCTTCTTGAGTAACCCTCAAGAAGAGAGACTGCCCTAGACCACTCCCCATGTTATCCACAATGGGAAGTCGATGTCTATGATACATCAGCAATCTGGACCATTTCCCATGTTAACCACAATTAGAAATTGTTGTCCGTCAGAAATCTCAATCCACTTTCCGAACAGGAAAGAATCTATCCAATCTGGACTATTTTTCAATCACAAAGATAAATGTTTCAATAATATTTTTCAATAATATTTTAGTGTTCCCTCCTAACCTGGACAGTCTTCCCTTTCAGCTAAGGGAGTTATTTCCACAATCCCCATCTTCTCTCAAAAATATGCAAACTTTATTATGGATAGAGGTTTTGTCAAAATGTTTGTTGTCTTCTCGTCAGTGGGGATATACTCGAGTTTTACCTCTCCTTCTTGGACTTTATCTTGAATAAAGTAGTATTTGATCTAAATGTGTTTCGACCTTTCATGAAACACGGGATGTTATGATAATCTTATACAACTTTGATTATCACAATAAATTATGGTCGATTCTGGAATCTGATCAAATAAATCGGAGATTAACTTCCTTAACCATATTGCTTCCGTGCATGCTTCACATGCTTCCATATACTCTGCTTCTGTTGTTCTGAGTGCAAAAGACTTATGTTTCCTGCTGCCTCAAGATATCATAGCGGAGCCCAAGCTGAAACACATACTTGAAGTGCTTTTTCTGTCTTCTGCACTTCCTGCCCAATCTGAGTCTGTGAATCCATGAAGTTGTATATTGTTGGATGCGGTATATCTCAAACCATAGTTTATTGTTCCACGAATATATCTTAATACATGCTTTGCATCTATCCAATGCATATGTCTTGGTTCCACCTGGAACTGCCTTAGTGTATTTACGACAAAGTAAATGTCTGGTCGAGTGTTTACCAAATACATCAATGACCCAATTAGTTGTCGATATAGAGATGGATCTACTGGATCAAAATCTGGAACTTTCACTTTTCTTATATTCGTATTCATAGGAGTGTCCATGGACTTACAATCCATCATTCCAAATTTCTGAAGAATCTTTGTTGCGTACTTTCCTTGTCCAAAGAATACTTCACCATGCTTATGCCATACTTCTAGTCCCAAGTAATAGTGCATGAGACCTAGATCTTTCATATCAAATTCAGAAGTTAATTCCTTCTTGCACTGGATAATGAGAGATTCTTCACCTGTTATGAATAGATCGTCAACATATAATAGTAGAATCGCAGGTGCATTGTCCACGACTTTGTAATAAAGGTTTGGATCTGCATGACTCTTGGAGAAACCAAGTCTTGTTGGATAACTGTCCATTCTGGCATACCAAGCCCTTGGAGCTTGCTTGAGTCCATATGGAGATTTCTTCAATCTACAAACGTGAGTATCTATGGAATGTACCTCAAACCCTTGAGGTTGTTCAATATAAACTTCTTCTTCAATAGCTCCATTGAGGAAAGCTATCTTTACATCCATCTGATGTAAGTTCCATCCCATGGAAGTTGCAAGAGATATGATATCTCTGATGGAAGTATATCTAGCCACTAGAGAAAATGTTTCATCATAATCTTCTCCCTCCTTCTGGGAGAACCCTCTAGCTACAAATCTTGCCTTGTATTTATCCATGCTTCCATCTGTTGCATGTTTTATCTTGTACACCCATTTTGAAGTTGCCACCGATTTTTCTTTAGCTCTTGGTACGATTTCCCATACCTCATTTTTCATAATGGATTGATGTTCTTCCGTCATAGCTTATTTCCATTGTTCCTTTTGAACTACTTCTTCAAATGTGGTAGGTTCTTCATTTAGAAGCTTTGTCATGTATGCTGCATAACTTGAGAATCTTTTAGGTCTTTTACTCTTTCTGAATGTTCCTTCTAGAACCTTGATTCTTTCTGCATCTTGTAAGGTAGCTTCAAGCCAAGCTGGTCTTTTCTTAGTCTTAGGTACGATATCTGAATCAATCTTTTCACATGGCTCCATAGGATGACCAGGTAGTTCCTTTTCGTCATTTATGTTTTATGTGCTTTCTTCGTTAAGTTCTTCAATCTCTTCTTCTTCTATATTTTCTTTGATGGATTTCCTGAAGGCCATCCTTTCATTGAACATTACGTCGCTACTGACCTCGATCTTGTGTTGTTCTGGAATATATATTCTGTAAGCCTTGGATGAATCACTATATCCTACAAATATCCCTTTCTTTCCTGAAGGTTCTAGTTTATTCCTCTTGTCCTTGGGAATGTGGAAGTAAACAGGACATCCAAATATTCTTAGATTTTCCACATTAGGTTTCTTACCTAAGAAAGATTATTCTGGTGTCATGTTCTTCAACATAGGATGAGGACTTATGTTCTTCACATATATTGTTTTCATTGTTGCTTCTCCCCATAAGAATATGGACAGACCTTGATCATTCAATAAGGCTTTTACAGTTTCTTCAATAGATCTGTTCTTTCTTTCTGCTACACCATTTTGTTGAGGATTATGAGGAACGGTCAGCTCCCTCCTAATCCCTGCCGATTTGCAGAATGCAATGAATTCCTTCGAGGTGTATTCTCCTCCATTATCTGTTCTTAATGTCTTGATCTTCTTGTTCGTGAGGTTTTCTATCTCTGCTTTGAATTCTTGAAACTTGCTGAATACTTCGTCTTTTGTCTTCAGTAGGTATAGCCAAGTATTTTTTGAATAGTCATCTATGAAGATTATGTAGTAATAAGATCCTCCTAGATATTTTACTGGCATCAGACCGCAAACATATGAGTGTATTAGATCTAGAATCTCCTTAGATCTGTTATTGTTGCTTGGGAATGGTTTCTTGATATTCTTCCCAAGAGCACATCCTTTGCTGATTCCTTCATGTGTAGACTGCAACTCTGGTATTCCTTCAACCATTCTTTTGAGAAAGGGTAATGCTTGATAATTAATATGAGCGTACCTTCTGTGCCAAAGTTCATTAGGGTTGACTTCGTCATGTACAAGAGCTTCTTCATTTTGTTCTAGTAGTATGTACAAATTTCCTTCACAACTTCCGATAACCCTAGCATTCTCTATGCTGGAGTCTTTATGCCATGATAACACTTTTCCATCCACGAAAGCTATTATGTTTCCCTTGTCTTCTAGGCAAGATATTGATACAAGATTCTTTTATAAACCCGGTACATATAAAACATTGCTTAAGTGAACATAATTACCTGTTTTCATTTTGATGGCGGCTTGTCCAAATCCTTCCACGGGGTAAGTGGTTTTGTCTCCAAGTTGTACCTTGAACGAGGCCTTCTTCTCATTTAGATTTGAGAGTCTGGCTTGATCTCCCACCATGTGCCTAGAAGCTCCGCTATCGATTATCCACATGTCATATTCAATTGTTCTGGTAAGTGCTGAGTAGTGTAAAAGATTGATTGTTTCACACATGTCTTCGGTTGACTGGTAACTAGTCATGCCTTGATCCAAAACTTCAACTTTGTCATTTCTATCTTCTGAGAGAGCCAAAAGGTGCACTGAGTTAGGGCACATCTGAATATCTTCTTTTTCAGCGAGATGCTCCATCGCAAGGTGTCGAATCTGAGGTTAGGGTTTCTGCAACTGCTTATGCTAGTAACCCTAGCGACGGTGTCTTTGGAAGTTGCTCATGCTAGTAACCCTAGCGGTAGTTCCTCAGCGAGCTCAATACCCTAGTGGCTATGCTTCCTTCCAGCGTTTAGACTGAATGAAGGAGGTGTGGGCCCAAAACCTGTTAGAATATGAAAGATTGTGCTCATTTTACCATTGACAATACCCTTGTCACCCAACCATAGGTCGAAGCCACCCTCTCAGCACCTTGACCTTGACAGAGAAGAATACTAGTGGCAATCAATAGCCAAGCAAGGCTAATGCACCAAGAAAGAATAGAAACCAAGTTGATCAGATAGTCCCACCCAGAAACTGGTGCAACACCTTCCCCATAAACTTGCGCACAAAACTACCAACTGCAGTGCGCAGAAACTGCTCTCTGCAATTCTGAGAAGTGTGAATAATGAGAAGTGGCGCCCTGTATTTATAGTGGTCTGGCAGACTTACTAGGGCCGACTTCTCCTTCTGGGTACTAATTAATCACATTAATTATATTTCTGCAGCCGACATCTCGTCTAGGGTTTCCTTTACTTCTTTACTTCCTTCCAGAATATTCTAATCTCGTCATAGGTCACAATAGAGGTTCATACCTCCCGAAGCAACCATAATATCAACAAGATTGGCCCAGATGATTCAGTTTATATCATAACATTGTTTCTGTGCAGGTTGATATCAGATGATTGTTATGAGGACTGCATGACAGTAGATGTATACTACTGTGGTGGATGGGTTCCATTGTTCGTGACTATACGTTGTTGATCAAGTTCTTGTGTGTTACTTGGTGTGGTAGTGTACCACTGGATTGTAGTTATGTACTACTATGGATAGACACAATTGTATTCTATTTTGTTTCGATTGMCTTGAAGACTGTCAACAGTATTGGAAATGATTATCAGTTAGATGGATAATCAAAGGATAGATATTTCCCAGACGAAAAATGGTTTAGAGCATTTACTCTTCTAGATCAGAAGAATGGCTCTTGTATTACTCTGTGGAGTGAGCATCATGTCTGATTACTCATATAGAGTATGGTTTCGAGAGATGATGCAGCTGATGACACTAATGATGATGATGGTGCTCATGATCTAGTCATGATGTTGATGCTACCGGGTGAATGGTATGCTTTTGTGCTCAAGACCATTACCTGTAATACCTCCCTAGCTAGGAGGGAGTGTTGATATTATGGTAGTTGTGGGAGGTATTTACCTCCACATGTAAACCTGACGAGGATAGAATACTCTGGGAAGCAAGAAGAAACCCTAATGAGTTGGCTAATGACCCTAGAAGACTTGTTGGTTCAAGAAGATAATTTATATTAGGTTATTAGCCTCCAAGAGAAGAAGTCGGCCAGAAATAATAATATATACTGAACAGACAGATACCCAGAATGAGAAGTCGGCCTAGGCAGTTAGCCAGAATTAATATAAATATGGGAGGCCAGTTCTCATTCTGGAGGCCAGAATTTTCATCATTTTGCTTAGGTTTCATTCAGAATTGCAGAGCAGCACTTGTGTGCACTGCAGTTGCCCAGTTTCTGCGCAGGTTTGGAGGAGAGTTGCCATTGCAGCTGTTGCATCTAGTAGTTACGCTTGGACTATCACTTGGCTAGGGTTTGGACTATCTAATCAGCTCTTGTTGGTGCGCTATCCTTGGGGAAAGGAGCACTACCCCTTGTTTGGCTATCTAGCCTAGGGTTTGCTTCCAAAGTGATTCTCTATGAAGGTTAAGGTGCTCGGAGGGTGGCTTCGGCCTATGGTTGGGTGACAATAGAGATATTGTCAATGGTAAAACGAGCACATCCACTTATATTATAACAAAAGTAAGGCTGAAAATCATCATGAAAACAAGGTACTGGGTCATCCTTGGGTATTTGAAGAATACAGGTAAAAATCTCATCTCCTTGTTGCCACTGATCAAGAGTAACCTGTTGTGATAACTCTAAAGTCAACACTTGGAAATGATTCTCAATGTCATAGATGGGATCCACATCATAACCAACTATATCCAACCTATGTCTCCCAACACGTATGAACTCATTAGTGTTATCAACTTTGTCACTATCTGTGTCATAACATGCGGGTTTTGAAAAATTCAAGGACTCGTTTATTTTCTCCTTCTCCCCCCCATCACAAAGTAAAGAAGTATCAAAATCTTGGGGAGGAGGGTAACTTACTATTTCTTCTTGTGCAGGAACTTCGAGGACTTTGGTGTTTTCAACATGCATTACGGTCTCATCCTCAGGAATTACCCCTTCTTCTTCAATTGTGCAGCATGGAAGGTCTA
The DNA here is from genome assembly GCA_010110895.2 of Picea sitchensis. Classification (NCBI taxonomy): domain Eukaryota; kingdom Viridiplantae; phylum Streptophyta; class Pinopsida; order Pinales; family Pinaceae; genus Picea; species Picea sitchensis. The sequence goes on from SNQJ01S0000241.1 coordinate 359,951, forward strand.
ATTCTTTCGGGAATTCCATTCCTCCTTCATTTTTTGAATCATGCGATAAGGTGTCATCGGAATCCTGAAATGGAAAGCAACTAACCTCATCTTCCTTTTGTTGTGCAGGAGAAAAAGGCTCTTGGATTGCTTCATCAAAGGGAGGGGCATAGGTTGATACTTCATCATTTTGCTTAGGTTCCATCTCCTCAGCCATGTCTTCAACAATCCCATGTTGAAACATGGTTTGTTCTGCTTCTTCTTGGAAATCATCAATGAAGTTTTCATGGGAAAACAAACTTTCCATACTAAGAGTACTTGAGGTGAAGAGGTCTATTATCCCAGATAAGGAGATGTTTCGTTCAATTCTTGTAGCCATACTGTAAGCTTCATTGAGCGTCCTTGGGTCCATTTTACTGAGGGGCGAACCTAGGTGTGCCAGGATCACATGGGTATAGAGATGGACAACATATTCTTCTTCAGGACGATGGCTTCTAGGAATCTTATATAGAGTGCCCTCAAACCTACTCTAGAAATCAAATAAGGTTTCATTATCAGTTTGTTTTATACGCTTGAATCATTTTAGTAGTATTGAGATGTCTCCCAAGCTTATGCCCCATTCTTTGAGAAAGACTTCTTCTAGCTGGTTCATGGAGGTGATGCTAGCATCGGGAATATCATCATACCATTTTTCAGCATTCCCGTGAAGAGTGGTGGGAAAAATTTTCATGACTACATCTTTGGCATCATCATCGACAAGATGGAATCCAAAATAAGAATAAAAATTTTCCACATGAAAGTCAATGCTTTCCCCATCGCTACCAGTGAATCTAGGGAGCCATCTTTCTTTTGTCGGGGGCATTTGTCATGGGTATCCCGAGATTTTTCTCATGTCTAAAGGCTTGTAATTCCTAGGGTCCCATTGTGAAGTCATTGATGGCTACATCATCAATGGAGTCGCCAGATAATTTTCTTGAAACTATCAAAGGATAAGGGAAAACACCCTAGTGGAGTCGCCAGGTAATCTTGTAAGATAAGGCATCTAGAGGCAAGGCTTACCAAAAAGTGTCGTTTGAGGAAGTTTTGACTCAGTGTTCCTTGGCAACAACACCAAAATGTTATCGCATAGTTTGTAGCTAGGATAAAATGCTATAAGGTAGAGGGCCAAACTTGCGTAACAGGAACCTATCCCACCCAATGTCACCACGATGGGAAGGTTCTTTCTCTTTAGGGAGGCTAGGCCCAGGGGAGACGTCCCCGGTGACCTGGGGCTTTGAAAGGGCAGAAGATAATAGGACAAGGACAAGTTCCCCCTTTCACATATCACCACCAATAAGATAGTCCAGGCTAAACAACCAATAACAAGGTATAACCAAAGTAAAGAAAAGCACCTGCTTGAGACAATACAACAAGGAAACTGATACGTGCAATCTGTGATTAGTACTTCATATATATTAAAGACTATCTGGTATTCAATATGAGAAGTTTAAAAGTAAATGTTGACGAAGTCAATGTTTACAAAATAGCAATAGCAGTAATGTCACTTCACCAATAAATACTAGAATGATACAACATTCAATATAACAAATCACTTCTTAACTCAATCAATGCCTTCAACAACCATTCAATTGCTCATAAAGTAAAACGTTGCTACAATAAAGACGAAATATTCAAAGATGACGTCAGCAACTTGGGGTTAGTAGGTTAGTCTAGGCTAGGGTTAGTATAGTTAGGGTTTCAATTTCAAAAGTTTTGAGAGTGATTAGATTCAATTCTACTTCAACGTTGGAGGTCTTGGGATCAGTGCCTTAGGGTAGAATGGAGTCAATAAGTGAAGGATGCACAGGTTGAAGGAGACGAGATTTCAAAGGACTGGAGGGAAAAGTTTCAAGGTGTTGCTAAAACAGGGCCTCAAAGATAGAACCCTAGGGGAGAGAGGCTCACTCTGGTGTTGCAAAAGCAAGGCCTCATGCTCTCTCCTCCTTCCCGGCAAACGGCTAGCTCAGATGAAGCACAAAATCAAGACAAGAGGGCTAAATGAGGGAGAGTGTTGCTACAACAAGGCTCTTTCATCAAACCCTAAAGGACAAATGGCCCTAAGTGTAGATAACCTAGGCTTGGGACATCTTCCTCCTCTTGGACTTTAAAAGGTACGGCTAGCACAGGGGAAAGACAAACAAGGAGTGTAGCTATGGCTAGGCTCTCTTCCTCTCTTTCAATGGATGAAGGTTTCTCTATCAAGGGACATGAGACAAGGACATACTTGTATGCTTGTTGCCTAGGGTTTTGATTCAACAAATTTATAAGCAATATGCAAGAAATTTAAACTACAACCATTCAATAAGAAGTTTTGTAGAAAAAACACTTACAATTCATGAAGAAATAACCATGCAAACCCTAGTTGTAACACCTTCCTTCAAGAGAAACACCATAAATGCCAAAAATATCTTCCTTCAACAAGTGTGCATCACTTAGTTCAGCCAAAAACCCCAATAGGGCACTAAAATTCATACCTCACTATGAATCAGTGAAAATTGATGATCAAAATGAGAGTAAAAACCCTCAATATATAGTGTATCGATGACCTAATTTTACCTTTTAGGTCATAAAAAGGTCGACAAGGCCATAATGTCAAAATCATACTATTTTTACATTCAATTCTAAGTAAAAATCCCTAATCAAGTAAAAATGAGATTAAAATCCCCTTCAAGGGAGGCGTTAGCCCTTTCTAGGGAAAATGAGACACCAAGGAGCAAAACGTTATCCCCCCAGGGGCCTCTCCAACATGCCACACGTGCCATTGTTGCCCAGTCTACCTCCAAAAGAATCCATGAAGCTGGATGACGTCATGCTGAATATGGAGACGTCCCAAGCCTTCCAAGGCTGGAGTTCCACTGAAAAGGGGTCATTCCCCCCAGGTCTAGTCCTGTCGGAGTGCCTCTGATGAAACATCCTCTTCCTTTCCGGTGCAAAAGCCCTGATCCATCTCCATCATGTCTCTACCCCCTGATGGGGTCTCAGCATCCATCCGGTGGGCTCTTCAGCCCCATGGAGGTCTGAACTGGTCATCTCCCCATGTGTAGCGGTCCAAATGGTACTTGTCCGTCGGGCATGGTCCTGCACATCAAAAGCTACGCCCTCCATGGGCTCATCAGTCACCGGGATCATAGCAATGTTAATCACATATCATCATCAATATTATTAAACATATGCATAAAAACCCTAATACATCAGTTAATAGCTCAAAGACATTACAAAAACCTACAATACAAGATTGGAGAAAAAGAAAAGACGTCCTATTGGGCTAGTGTCCACAAGAAAAGGAAAGTTTCCAGGAAGATTTCATCCAAGCCATGTAAGTGAGGTGATGTGGCTAGGGGATGTCTAGATATGTGGGTGCAGTGAGGGCCAAGGATGTATAATGTTATCTGTGGGTGCCTTTGTAAAACGCGAGTTGTACCTGTCATGGATGCATTTTTTCCAAGCCCATTCTTGCCTTTATTCTTTTTTTTGCTTTATTCTTTTATTTGTTTTTTCTTCTTTTTCCTTTTATTCAAGGGCTAACTAGAGGACACTACCTTGGCATGGTGACCAGAGCTGACAGTGTTACCCACAAGTACTTTCACAAAGATGAGAAGGTTGGCTCGTGATGAGACCCTCTTTCCCTTGGCCATGCAACCAAAGGTCGTTGCCCTGGCGTGGTAGCCAGATGGTGGCAATGTCATACTGTTAAGTACCCATGAACTTAATAGGTTGGCTCGTGATGAGACCCCCTATCCTCTGACTAGGTCTTGTTTGTTATTTTCCGAGTCCCTCTTGTTTCTTGCTAAGAGGCCTTTTATTTCCTTCTCGGGGATCCCTGAGCGAAGCATCTCAAGGTTTCATTTCTAGGCTTTTGTCTTTTACCAGTTTCTTTTACCTTCTGGGCCTTTAGCCCCTTCTTCCACGAGATAAGGTGCAATCCTACAAACAGGTCAACCCAACGCCTGGACAAGGGGAATGGGATAGATGAGCGGGTGATAAGATGAAACAGTGGTGCTATGATGGGAGCAGACAATGGCTTTTCAGAAATCCCTCCAGTGGCAAACCAAGACCTATGGGCACAGACTTGCTAGTGCACCCAATCAATTTCCCCAAGCATGGTCATGTAGGCTAATGTAAGATCCAAGCAGTTGTTAGAGATAAAAGGAATCAGATGCATATATTTAATGGTTTTAATGATCAAAAGTGACACATACCATGATACCTGGACCAATTACCTCATGGAGCAAGAACCTCTTCTGATACAAGACCAAGTTGATGGTGATGGATGGTGTTGTTGCTGACAAGACAAAGTTGATGGAAGAAGAAAATGATGGGCCTTCCAAGGCCATGCTCAGGTCAATCCTGCTCTCGATACTCCATGTCTAGGACCTGTGGGCCTTGAGACATGATCTCCTAGTTATCCCTAAAAAGCGGGGATAACAAGGTCTTCACACAAGAGGGAGATTATGTTCAAATGAGATCTTATGATCTCTTATTTATACAAAATGTCACTAAGGTGACTTGTCCATATATTAAGGGGTAAACCACAAGACTAGGGGTCAACAACCCTAATCTTTCCCCCTTTAACAAAATAATATTAAACAAATCATTTAAAGTTTCATTTTTTCACAAATAAAACCCTAATTTTACATGGACGTCTCCGCTTTAGGGGACGTTTTTCCACTTAGAATAAGTCATTGGTGTTGGAGAAGCATTGGTAGTCCTCCAAAGGCCACATGTCAAGCATCTAGGAAATCTCCTCATGGTGAAGACCTCAATCTCCTCAAAACGTCCATGTGTCAATGAGTGGCTACATCACCACTAAACCCTAGCCCCCAAAAATGATGTCATGCCCTAGGAGGTGATTTGGCAAGTGAAGCATTGGCTAGGTCAATCCAACTGTCCTCTAGGCTCTCAATATTTCATCTTTGTGATCTGTCATGTGGACTCTTGGCACCCAACCTATGGGCTTGCAGCCCCATAGAAGCCCAAGCTATGCTTTTAATGCCAAAATTGTCCACCAACTAGGTCCCGCAAAGACAAATGAGCACGCCCTCCAAGGATCTCAAGTCATAACATCATGATAAGTGAATCCAATCAAAAAATGAGCCACCTAAGCATGTGCATCAAAGATCACTATATCAAACAATTAATTGCTCAAAGACACTATGTGACTTGTCAAGCTTGAATATGGGAGGGTTGACGAGGTGTCATATTGGGTAGATCATGCCCTAGGTCAAGGAGAGTTTCCAAGAGATCCTTCTCTAAGCCATGTAAAGTGGGTGAAGTGGTTGGGGCCAAGACTCAATGGGCATAGGGCTCATGACATACAAGGGGTCATAGTGTCTCATTCATGGGTGCCTTTGCAAAGGGTGTGTGGTACCTTCATCCGCAATGCACTTTTTCCAAGCCCATTAATTTTCGTTCTTTTATTCTTTCATAATTTTAAGGAGAGGTTGAAGGTCACTACCCTAGCGTGGTGACCAGATAATGGAAATATCACCCAAAAACACCTAGTGGAAATGAGAAGGCTGGCTTGTGATGAGACCCATTTTCTCTCAGCCATGCAACTGAGAGCCATTACCCTAGTTTGGTGACCACATGATGGCAATGTTATATCACTAGATATTCATGGAAGTGATAGCTCGGTTCGTGATGAGACCTCCTATCCTTCAACTAACATTTTAAGCATTCTTTATTATATTGTGGGTCCCCTTTACTCAAATATAAGTGTCTCACTGCTTTCTTGGGTGATCCCTGGGCAAAGCATTTAAAAGATTCATACAAGGATTTTATCTTTTACCCAACATCAATCCCTCTGGGCCTTCAGCCCCTTCTTCACATAGAATGAGGGACAACCCCTTCTTGGGTCAATACACCCTAAAATCCAAAGAGATAAGGAAATGGAGGGGAACAATGATGGAAAGTGGTAAGTATGGGAGGGAACGGTACGATGGATCTTTAAGGGAGTTCCTAGTAGCAAACCCATCCCCAAAGAAGACCAATTACTAGGGCACAATGTCAACAACCAAGGTGAAGCAGGGAAAAAGGCATAATGTCCAATCATATATCATGAAATCTAGAGCAATCTAAGATACAACATACTCAACTGGCTTAAATATTGAAATGATGCTCACCATTATATTGAGGTGTACCTCATGGAGCAAGGCCCACTTCCTTCTAGAAGCCAGTTGATGTGATGGATGCCATCAGGAAATATGTGACCATCTGTGGTGGTGAGAGGGGTTTCCAACTGTGCAAAAGGGTACTGCTAGTCATGTAGTCTCTCAACACTCCATATCTGCAACCTGAGGGACTCGAGACATAATCTCCTTAGTTATCCACAAAATGGGGATAACATCTAGCTCCTACTTGGGGACATGTGCTCGTCGTAGAGTGCATGAGAACTGCAACATCTCCTGGAAGACATGTGCTTGCAATGAAACATCAAACTGTCAAGTGCAGGATAGCCTACTCATACTTGTTCTCATATGCTCATAATCAAAACCAACGAATATAGAAAAAGAAAATTTTGACATTTTTCAAAACTTTATAAGCTAAGCATGAAATCAATATGCAAGTACAACAAAAATGAAAATTAAATGCATCTAAACTAATATAATAAAACAAGATGCAAATGCAAGGAATCAAAATGACTTACTTACTTACCTGGGGCATGGGCCCTGAAGAAGTCATGTGACCTGGATGTGAGGTTGGAGAAGAGATCCATCTACCGGTAGTGGCATCTTCCTCTTGTCCAATGCTGTCAGATAGTACCTTTCTTTGTGAGACTTCTTCCTGGTGATGTAAGGGACAAGCCATGAATTGTTGTCTTTTTTGTAATATATGGGCTTGCCCTTTATTTTGTCCCACGTGAGCACAAGAATTCCTTCTTTGAAATCAATGCAAGGTGCATTATCATCGTATGGAGGTTCTGTGTGGACAATTTCTTTGGCGATTTCTTCATGTTTTGCATCTTCTTCTTGCATAATCTGAATAGACCCTAGCTCCTTCCCAAGGTATTTTGCAGTCTTCTTCTTATTTTTCCATGGAAGAAACATCTCTATGGAATCTTCCTGCAAGAAGAGTAACTCGAATGGATCTTACTCAATAACTTGTGGAGGCATATCATAGTAGTGTTCACTGACATAATTAGGGCCCCTCGGATCCATCACATGTGTATCTTTATTTTCCCTGTTATGTAATATCTTATACGTCCCATCACCCATGGGAATATATGCATGTGTAATGCTCATGCTAAGGAAACCTCCAAGGGTTGAGGACCAGGTTCTCGACAAGAGCATCCCCCGGGCATCCGAAACAACGATCACCAATATGTCCATGAGGACGTTGATATGTGGAAAATATATAAAAAATACTTCAACGTTTTCACACACCCCCAAGACCTCGACTCTTCTTGAATCAATACCACAAACATTTCCATAAGTTCATGTTGTCTTCAAACCAAGGTGTTTCATCACCTTCAATGACATGACATTTGTTGAGGCCCCTGAATCAAGCATGCAGTTGTTCAAGCAGATACCATTCATGCCTAATGAAAGATAGAAAGGAGGGTTCTTTTCCTTTGGCCGATCGAGATACATAGTGTTCAAAATGATGGGAGGATACTCCTTTTCGGTTGGCACCTGTAAGATTTTCAAAACTTCCCTTTTCATAGAAGGGATCTTACACATTTTTGTCACTGGGACCGTCATATTCAGTTTACCAAACATGCTGGAAACATCTATATTTCACTAAATATCATTTGTAGGAGTTGGATTAGGAAGCAACTTGCATACCGGCGGTGGAGGTGGTGGAGCCACCTTTTTTGTTGATGGAAGAGGATTATCAGGTTGTGACGGAGGGACTGAAGCATTTTTTCTTCTGGTGTAGGTTAGAATTTCCCTTCTCCTTAAATCCTTCTTCTAATCATCTGTCAATTTATTTATGGCCCGAAGTCTCCCCTCTCTTTCTCCTATTCTTCTAGCTTCATTGATCTGTTCTTGGGTAACATGTTCATCGTCGAAATTGCAAATCATGAATTTTATATCATCGGGATAATCTATGTCTCATTGGGGGCACTCATCTTCCCTATGGGAGACACCAAGCTTCTATATCAACTGTCCCAACAAATTTCAAAGTATTTGGGGCCTTTGCCTCTTATTGAGGTCTTGGTTTCCAACCAGTGGCATCTATATGTTTTCTGGAAAACTGAGGTCTGGGAGCAGATTGATTTCTTTCCACTGTAGTCATGTGGTTCATAAGTTGATTATGCACCTGAACAAACTAAGTATTCATTTGGTTTATCTTCTGAGTCGAGAGTAATTGGATTAGGAACATTGTTGTTGGAAACCTTCGTCCTTGCTTATGTCTTGGTACGAGGGTACTGAAAAGGTTCTATTTTTTAATCAAGGAGATTCTATTCAATGTCGATACTGAAATCTTTAGCCTATGCCAATTATGTGGGATTTTTATCTTTGAGAATGTATCGGAACTTCCCTTCAAAAACATTCATGTAAAGGAGACAAATTAATGATGTTGTAGGATGGTAATCTATTGGAATTTGATTGTGCAATCTATCAAATCTGGAAATGAATTCATTTACTGTTTCATTCTCATTTTTCTTTATTTGATTGAACTGAGTCCCAAGTGTCCCACCATCTTCCTTTTTTTACCATATGCTCTTGAATAAGTTGGAAAAAACATCATAGGACGTGATATGATTATCAGGGAGTCCTTTGAACCAATCAAGGGCTTCTTCAGTTAATGATGAAGCAAATAACCTCATGGCCACATATTCATGATCAATACCTGCATTGTCCATGTCCGGCCCATGACATAAATGTGGTCTTTAGTAGTTATCACATTGTTTCCTAGGAACTTTGGCAACCACTTGTTAACTTTTGTTGGCATTTTGTTAGGGTAACCTTGGGTATTGGCCATGTTAAGGGGTTTGTAGAGGTCTATTTCCCAAGGGCAAGCCATTGGAACAAGGGGAAGGGTATTATAGAAAAGGGTTTTAGCAACGGGAGACTTGAGAGGAGGCCTTCTTTAGTAAACCTTAGAAGGCTTGAAACTCCCAGGGGGAAAATGTTTGGGAAAGGTGGAGTCGCCAGATGAGTTTCAAGATAAGCTCATCAAGGAAAAGGGAAAGGGAACGTCCCTTAGCTGGAGTCGTTGGGAAAGCTAAGGCAAAGGCTTTGGAATAGCTTACCAAAGTGTCGTTAGGATACGAAGAAGATTCAAAATCTTTCCCAAAAACAACACCAAAATGTTATAGCGCAAGTTGTATGTTGGGAAAATCTCGACCCAACCACAAAGCAAGTGCTACAACTTCGGAATCCTACACCCAATGTCACCTCGATGTAGGTCCCACACTTCAAGGGTGACTAGGCCACTCTAGGGAGGCAATCTCCATAACCCTAGGGGAATGAGATGTAGACGGATAAAGATGAAAATGTAACCCCTAGAAGTTATATCTAAGTGGAGTGAAGTGGAAAGAGATGCCTTGTAAACCCAACAAGTATTGCCCCAAAGATGCAATACTTCTCTGAATGATTGTACCTTCCTGAGACACAAGAAAATCCAACTTGCAATGATATATGTTAATATGGATCAGCAAGTTAAGCTTGTTGTCCCTATTTACAGCAGTAGATGACAGTTTATATCAGCAAATAAGACATCTAAATCAACATATAAAAGCATAAAGTTAATCAAAGATATTATCAATGAATTAGACAATTAATTATGACTGAAAAATGGCACTTTGAGGTTGAATAAAGCAAGTTCTTACAACATGTGTTTTCTGTAGAAAATTGCAGCCTTATGACTGTAGCATTCAATGGTATGCAACAACAAAATCAACCATAGAAAAGTGGGAAGAACTAACCCAAAAAGTGTGCCCTAGTTGGTAGAGTTAGTGTGAAAAATTTAGGAGTTAGTCTAGGGTAAGTTTAGGAGTCAAGACTGAATTAATAGCTAGGGTTATGCAGCTTTAATGGTTGTAGGTTAAAGTTTGTAACAATAATTATAGTGGGAGAGAGGGGATGCCCTAGCAAGGGAAGACCCTCTCACTGTGGCAAACCAACTACAAGCAAGATATATTTCAAAAGACAATTTTACATTTCTCAAGGAAATGATTTTATATCTCCAATGCAAAAAATATATGACTAGTGCCTTTAATATTGGGTTAATGGAGTCAAATAAATGAACTAGAGATGCTACTTCCTTCGAGGTGTAAATCCTCTTACTGCCCAAGGCAAGTTTCTCTAGTTAGGGTTTGAGAATGAAGGGTGTAAATCCTCTTACTACCTCAAACAAACCCTTGCAACATCAATAAACTTCAAGCAATAAATGATGGAGACTAGAGTTGGGGTGTAAATGCTCTTACTTCCCACTTAGCTCCTAGCACAACAATCCTTGACTTGAAAAAAATGATAGCATAAGAGTAAAAGACCATACCAAAATCAAGAAAGATGCCAAGACAATCCACCATAAAAGCTAGAAACCATTCATCCAAGGCTAGCACCTCACTCCTCAATCAACCGTTCATTAAGATAGCCATAAACAAGTGCACAAGAGACAAAAGAAGCCAAGTGTAGTGAAAATTTCAGATCAAGTCTTCTCACAAGAGGGAGAGTTATGTGCAAATGAGATCTTATGATCTGTTATTTATACAAAATGTCACTAAGGTGACTTCCCCATATATTAAGGGGTAAACCACAAGACTAGGGGTCAACAACCCTAATCTTCGCCCCTTTAACAAAATAATATTAAACAATTCATTTAAAGTTTCACTTTTCCACAAATAAAACCCTAATTTTACATGGGCGTCTCCCCTTTAGGGGACGTTTTGTCACTTAGAAGTAGTTATTGGTATTGGAGAAGCATTGGTAGGCCTCCAAAGGCCACATGTCAAACATCTAGGAAATCTCCTCATGGTGAATACCTCATTCTCCTCAAAATGTCCATGTGTCAATGAGTGGCTACATTACCACCAAACCCTAGCCCCCAAAAGTGACGCCATGCCCTAGGAGGTGACGTTTTGCCTCTCCTAGGAAAATTGTTTGGCAAGTGAAGCATGGGCTAGGTCCATCCAATTGTCCTCTAGGCTTTCAATATTTCATCTTTGTGATACATCATATGGACCCTTGGCATCCAACCTGTGGGCTTGCAGCCCCAAGGAAGCCCAAGCTAAGCTTGTTCTCCCAAAACTGTTAACCAACTAGGTCCTACAAAGACAAATGAGCACGCCCTCCAAGGATCTCAAGTCATAACATCATGATAAATGAATTCAATCAATAAATGAGCCACCTAATTATGTGCATCAAAGATCACCATATCAAACAATTAATTGTTCAAAGACATTATGCGACTTGTCAAGCTTGAATATGAGAGGGTTGATGAGGTGTCCTATTGGGTAAATCATGCCCTAGGTCAAGGAGAGTTTCCAAGAGATCCCTCTCTAAGCCATGTAAAGTGGGTGAAGTGGTTGGGGCCAAGACTCAATAGGCATAGGGCTCATGACATACAAGTGGTCATAGTGTCTCATTCATGGGTGCCTTTGCAGAGGGTGTGTGGTACCTTCGTCCGCAATGCACTTTTTCCAAGCCCATTAATTGTCATTCTTTTATTCTTTCATAATTTTAAGGAGAGGTTGAAGGTCACTACCCTGGCATGGTGACCAGATAATGGCAATGTCACCCACAAACACCTAGTGGAAATGAGAAGGATGGCTCGTGATGAGACCCCCTTTCTCTCATCCATGCAACTAAGAGCCATTACCCTAGTTTGGTGACCAGATGATGGCAATGTCATACCATTAGATATTCATGGACGTGATAGGTCGGCTCGTGATGAGACCTCCTATCCTTCAACTAACATTTTAAGCATTATTTATTATATTATGGGTCCCCTTTACTCAAAGACAAGTGTTTCACTGCTTTCTTGGGTGATCCTTGGGCCAAGCATCTGGAAGGTTCATACAAGGCTTTTATCTTTTACCCACATCAATCCCCCTAGGCCTTTAGTCTCTTCTTCCCATAGAATGAGGAACAACCCCTTCTTGGGTCAATACACCCTAAAATCCCAAGAAATAAGAAAATGGAGGGGAACAATGATGGAAAGTGGTAAGTATGGTTGGGAACGGTATGATGGCTCTTTAAGGGAGTTCCTAGTAGCAAACCCATCCCCAGGGAAGACCACTTACTAGGGCACAATGCCAACCGCCATGGTGAAGCGGGGCAAAAGGCATAATGTCCAAGCATATATCATGAAATCTAGAGCAATCTAAGATACAACCTACTCAACTGGCTTAAATATTGAATTGATGTTCACCATAATACTGACTTGTACATCATGGAGCAAGGCCCAATATCTTCCGGAAGCCAACTTATGTGGTGGATGTTATATGAAAATCTGTGATCATCTGTGGTGGTGAGAGGGGTTTCCAACTGTGCAAAAAGGTATTACTCGTCATGTAGTCTCTCGACACTCCATATCTACAACCTGAGAGATTCGAGACATAATCTCCTTAGTTATCCACAAAATTGGGATAACATTATTATCAAGTAATATATATGTTGAACACAAACTAGTCTGAGATATATTAAATATTCATTTAAAAAGACAGCAGGAGGTATCCCACTATTTTTTCTTTGAAGCCTTAACTATATCATAATGAGACACAAATAGTGGGGAGGTTTTTTTAATTAATTTTTAATAATCTTTCCATATTTTTTTTGTTTAATTTGAAATATGTTTTTATGTTTTTCAATCTATTAATTTAAAAAAAAAAAATGATCTTTTAATTTGTTTTTAGATTTTAATTCTCTTTTTTAAATCTAAACTAATTTATTTATTTAAAAACTTATAATTGTTAAAAGTTACGCTACAAAAAATAAGGTTCTACTAGAAACACCACTTTTCAATTCGATTGTTAATTTAGAGGTTTTGTTTGCAATAGTGCAATCTTAATGCCATGGTTTTAAAAAAAATTGATTCGAGAGTTAATTTTAAGGTTTTGTTTGCAACAATATGGATTTTGAAGACTATGGTTTCAAAAATGTTGTAATTTTATCCCATAAAATGGTGCTAGTAGTAACACCACTTTTCAATTTGGGGTTGATTTTGAGGCTTTGTTTACAATTGGTTTTAAGGGTCGTGGTTTCAATAAATTGCAATTTTAAATCCCAAAAAATTGTGCTACTTGAAACGCCACATATCAATTCAAAGGTTGATTTAGATGTTCTTTTTAGCAACATTACGGGTTTTTAATGCGATCGTTGTAAGAGATAATTTTAACACCCAAAAAAGGGGTGTTGCTAGTAGCACCATTTTTCAATTTAAAGGTCAATTTTAAAGTTTTTGACACAATTGTGGAGTTAAGGCTAGAGTTCTCGTTTTGAGGCTAGTGCTCGTCAAGTTGATAACTATGTTCAAACAAAATGAGATAACGCGTAAATATGATCAATCTAACTTGTTATACAACTATGATTATGGGTGGAGTCAATACACATTATAATACTCAAGAATTGTTGTACATGATATGGATAGAGTCGAGGAAATGTCGCAACACTCCATTATTGTTGTTTCAATTTGAGGTAGATAAAGGACTTTAGAAGTAAAAGGAAGATAGATGTTCGAGTATTGTAGTTTCAATTTGAAAGTAGATAAAAACTTTAGATCAAAGGTAAAAGGAATTTAGATGTTTACATTCTAGATTGCAGAATCAGAATCAAAGTATTGGCCTTGTTATTCCCTTGAATCACAGCAATGTATTAGTAACAAATCAAAAATCACAATTTATCCAACAAAATCACAATATTTCTAACAATTTATCTAACAAAATCAAAATATATCTAACATAATAAAAAAAATGTATTGGTAACAAATCACAAATCACAATTTATCCAACAAAATCACAATATATCTAACAAATCACAAATTATCTAACAAAATCACAATATATCTAACATAATAAAAAGAGCCTTATTGATAGCACCAAAATTAGTTAAAATAGTAAATGTGCATATTGTGACAGCAAAAATGGTCAAATTTCGATAGAGCATGCCAAAGTTTTTAAAAAGAGCTTATGTATAATGACAACACTAGTCCTGAAAATTAATTAACATATCAAATAACTAAATTTAAAAGAGTTTAGATAGCATAGTAACTCTTGTCCTTTGAACATTTGAACGAGGTTGTTAAAATAAAATAAAATAAAGTCTAGTTTATAGGTTCTAGTAGGCCCTCAAGACTAAACAACTTTAGCAGTGAGCGAGGGTTAATGCTCCACGCTACACGCAAGCCAAGGTGTCCACGAAATGGGTAAGAGCCTCTATACAAAAAATACTCTATTGTTGATGTAGAGCGTTTGGAGTTGTCTCCATGTTCTTGTTTGTACTGTGATAGAGTTGCACTACAATTTGGGGTCAGTTGTAGTAAAGAGAAGCAATGGCAGTTCAATCTACTACTATAAGGCGCTTCATTAGGGTTGAATCTTACATCTTTGTATTCCTTTACAAATAAAACTTGGAAGTGTTTTTGCTTTTCCCAAATTCCATAGTAATTGTTGCATAATGGATGTGAATGGAGATAACGAAAAATGAGGCATACATCCTAGCACAATTCTTGTATCAAACACTAACACTAGAATCCTATGTCTTGCAGTTATAATTAAACACCAATTTGAGAAGATAAAAGTCATGATTGTTGACTCAGATAAACCATCTCCATGTGAAGTGCAGCAATCTGTAAGCGAAGAAATCACGATTGGCTTCTTGTTTCCGCCAAAACTTCGAGAGATTAGCTTAGATATTGGCATTATATACCAAAATACAGAAATCAATACACTCGTATTAGCATTTTATTGATTTTAAGCAATCAACTCAGCAAACCACAGGCGAATGAAAATATTGACACGATCATTGGGAGATGACATCATACAACATGCTATGGGTGGCTATAGAAGACAAGCACGTATAAGCATCAAATTACTGATACAAGCTTTTGATAATGTCGATAGTAACATATAAGCAATGGTAAAAAGAGAAATAATCATTTTTTAATCAAATCAATATTAAAACCAACATTGATAGTAAACTACTTCAGGCATTTAAAAGAAAAGTAAAGAAAATAGCAGTAGAACAAATTGTATGGATGTTACTCCCTCGAAACTCTACTTTCCACAATTCTAATGACAAAAGAAAATAAAAGACAAGTAATTCTTGCCAACTCAACCAAGACTAGCGGTCAAAGTGCCCGACAGCACGATGCAATTTGGTCAAATGGAGATGATATTTCCGATGGTAATGGCTTTTGTGCCAAGGAGAGGAATCTGCAGTTTTCATCAAATTTGAACTGAAAGAGTAGAGAATTGCACAAATATTTCAGGAAGTTTAATATACACATACTTCAGTAGAAGACACTGAAGTGCGATAAAAGATTAGAGACAACAGTAAAATGCTGTTCCAGTAGTATATTTATATTCGTCCTATGTTTACCCCAGCAATACAGTTAAAATTGAATTAAGACTTAAGTTGTAAAGTAGCGAAAGACAGAATTAAGAGAGGTAAAATTCCCCTGTTCAAATGATTTTGTAAAATATAACCACAATCCAAATGATCAATGGAAAAGTGTTACCCCCTGTGTCATCCAACAAATGCACTAAAAGAAACTGCAATATATACAAATGACACACAAGAAAAAAAGTCAGATTCTAATGCCTGATCGTCAAATACACTAAAAGATGTTGCAATACGTACACATGACGGACAAGAAAAAAAGTAAAGTCTTAATGCCTAATAGTCCAATATTTAAAATACAGCACGGACCAATTTGTTGACCATGTCTCTAAGTCCTGGATTTCTGTAACCTCTCCTTTTTATATACACAGATCTGAATCAATGTATCATGTATAGAAAAATGAACAATGGATTATAAAAGAATGAATACTTTGGAGAGAGAGAGAGAGAGAGAGAGAGAGAGAGAGAGAGACTCTCCACATGAAGATACCATGTCTAATGAAGAACGCAGCATGACTGACAGTAAAATGAAGTCATGAGTTGAAAATGGTGAAAATTGGTCTTACATGCCTTGCTATACACTGCCTGACTTATGCTATTGTCTCTAGAATACATATGACATTTGTTGCTAATTTACAGGGCCACTGAATTAAATTGTCTTTTCCTTACCCATCTACACCACCACCAAAAAGCAGCAAAGAAGTATCTACATTACGATTATTGGGCAAGGCCTGATTCTCTTTTAGAACAGACTTTACAGATTGTTCTTTCTCTGACAAAGGAAATGTGAGAGAGAGGGAGAGAGATGAACCATCTTCACTTGTTGTTGGACTAGCAAGCTGATCTTGAGACGTTTTATCAAGTATCTGAACAAAGAAAGGCAGGGCACCTGGCTTTGGTGAAGTCTTCTTTGCTCCTAATGCAAGTTCGAGATTTGGTGCATCAACGTCTGGCAGTTCCTGATCATCACCTTCTGCTGAGGAAATAATTTGAACAGCAGAAGGCCGCTCAGGAGAATTGTGTTTAGAGATTGACTTGATAGACTTCTGCTCAGAGGATCTTGCAGTGTTATAATCTCTCTCGGCATCTATTGACTCTGGGAAGAAGAATGTTTCAGTCATTTGAGAGTCTCTGGGATATAAAAGACTGTACTCCTGACCTTCCTGTTGAAATGGTTGACTATGCTCCAAAGCAGAGGATCCATTGAGTTGAGTTGAAATGCACAAGCCACCAACCTGCTGACTATGACTGCCGATGTTTGTTTCTGATGAGCTCTTACCACTGGAACTCCTGCCACTGGTATCTTGCTCTTTATAGTTTTCTCTAACGTAGATTTCACTGTAACTTTTCTTCAGTCTTTTCTGTCCTCTCTCATCTGCTACAAAATCATTGAAGGGCCTTCCTTTAGGGGACATTAAATCCCTATGGCGACTCCCACAAGCTTCTGATCCTGATGGTGGCTGTAAGTATCGAATTTGATCAAACTCAGGGGAGCGAATTCGAGAACGATAGTGATCATAGTTATTCATCCGTACTGAAGGAAAGGGTACTTGGCCTACATGTCGAGGTGGTGAATTAGAGTAACGAAGTCTCTTTTCCTGTCTGCTATCTCTGCGATGCTTTGTATCATGGCTACTGTGTTCTTCATGTCTCCTTGATGAAATTCTCCTGTTGCTTTCTCTTTCAGTTGTGATTTCCCCATTTCTTTCTCTGTCTCTTTCCTTTTCTCTTTCCCGTAGCTTCAATTCCTTGTTGTTCCCTAAATCCTTGTTCCTGAAACTTGCATCTTCCATGTCTTTTCCTCTCTCTCTCCATCTATCATAGTCCTCATCTTTTAATTTGTTTCTTTCCTTTTCACTGTTTGTTTGTCCAGATGGTGCCTGTGAGTTGACTTGAACAATCTTTGAAGAATCCGATGAATGATCTTGCTTTTCTAAGGAAATTGAAGAAATTGCTGCTGGGCTGGAAAGTATATGCCCAAAATATGCAGAATTCATCCTCTCTCTCCGTAAAGAAATTTGTGAGCTGATAGGCAGTCCAGATGCCTGGAATTCGACGAACTTTCCATCCTCAACATCTGGAGGTCTTTGCTTCTCTTTCTGCAATATGGGTAACTTTGCATGTCAAGTTACAGGTGAGACCCTAAATAAGGTAAATAAAATAATATTTCTCGAAAAAATAAACAAAATACTGTTATCAGCTTAGCAGAATTCAGTTGTATCTGCAAAGTGGCATGCATGACTTTTTCCCCTTGAAGATATTCATGATGGTTGTAGAGAATCAGAGGAGAATGTAGCTAGAAAGAAGATAAATGCTTGGCAAGCTTTTGAAGGCAGTGGCCATGCAAAACAAAAGCTCCTTGGCAAATGGCTTTCACGAGAACTAAACCCATGCATAGTCTATTTCAACATAAGAATCTGAAACTACATTTGTAATGAGTAAATTTAACTTGTTTTACCTTCTTGAAAAAGAAAATACATTGAATGGTTCCATGATGTGCAATAATAATGCAGAGAAATGCTAACTCACATTTAACTTTGCAGGGAATTAAGTCGAGTCTAACTAAAACGAAAAACAGCAGTGAAACTCCGTGTTATATTTCAAATTACATATTCATGATTTCCAAACTTGGAACCACAAAAATAAGATATATCCAATCTCAACCAGACAATGGAGAACCATAAATGTATTTTGTTTCACTAGAAAAGTGCCATATCATAGTATATCCAGTCCTCACTCCAAGTTTGAGAATGGCATTTTCATTTACTTTTGCTGTTGTGATTGAACTACATTTGTTTTATAGAGGTAAAAGGGCCCATGTATGCAGGTTGAAGAACAAAGGAGAGAGCAAAGCCGATGATCAGTATGACAGAGGAGATCACAGTTTACCAGGTGACAATTTCACATTATGTTGTTTGGAGTCTGGACACTATAACGATGGTGATAATTGAGAGAATTTGGGAATGTTTTTCAAATATAATACTCAATAATATGCCAATTCAGGTAAACGAGTTCTACAAGAGAATACAAATGTATTACCAAAAGGAGTAAAATAGGCACTTCGCACATTTAAAAGTGATGTTTGGTTACTTTGAGGCGGCCTTTGGAAAAGAAAAGAAAATTAATATCTCAAAATAAAAGAAGATGAAAAATAAAACTATGTTAACGGACCCGAAACCCCTATGCAGGATCCATGGATCCGATCCGATCCGGTTCCAGATTCAACACCGCCATGATCTGTCATGGAAGTAGATCCCCTAGAGAAGGAAACTGATCCTGAGCCCATGAAGCAGATCACATGGAAATGAAATGGATCCTGAAATTTTGAAATGGATCCCAAAACTTCAAGTGCTTTTTTGACCCACCAATCCCTCAAAACAGTGATTTTTAATGAAAAAAAACTCCCAAAACCCTAAACACGTAAAGGCTAAAACCCTAATCCTAGTCAAATTCTGATCCATCCTTATGTCAAGATCTGCTCGCGAGGTCTGATCTATCAAAGCCTGCTCTCAATGTCTGATCTCAAGGTTTTATCTATCATTATAGTCAAGGTCTGCTGTCAACATCTGATCTACCCTTATGTGTGATGCTGTTGCTCACTTCACCCACACTGTTATTTAGTCCTGCCATAGCCTTCAAGAAAATCACTTTATTCACTGCTGATATGGACATGTCGATGTGGCTCACAAAAATGCTGTTATGACCTGCTTCATGCTCATGCTGAAATGGTCTTCAAAATTATCAATTATCAACGATGGATGACTAATAGTAGTATGCATGTGAACTCTCTTTTTCGGTCATAACTTATAGTTCTAATGTTGTGATTCCTGAATGGTTTTGACTCTTAACTCTGATTTCTTTTAATTATAAAAATATTTTTCTTTTTTTTTTGTACTTGTCATTTCCCTGCCATATCCAGATCCCGGCATTTCAAAAATCTGGCGGATCTGTATTCATATCTTGGTAACATAGAAATAAAATTAGAAAATCAAAGAAAAATAAAGATTGACATATCACCTCAAGTGCCTCTAGGAAAAATCTTGTTATTCAGCTACAGAATCCAGAAGGTCAAGAAAGAGAACATATTTAATTATAATGAATAGAGGTTTCGATTGAATGGAGAAAATACTCATTTCATCACACACAAAAAACAAACAGGAAGCAAACGAAAAAAGTGAAACGAAGTATTACATGAAAGTGGACATTGCAAAATGCTCTTATAGTGCACACTGCATCCCCATTCTAGATTTAGGCTTTGAGTTCAACTGATAAAAGATTTCAGTGCAAAGCCCCGGAGTATCAATAATGGTCAATAAAGGTTTCATGGAATGATACCATAGTTGAACCAACAACACAACTTATCCACAAGGAAATTATTATGGAAGCAAACGAAAAAAGTGAAGCGAAGTATTACGTGAAAGTGAACATTGCAAAATGCTCTTATAGTGCACACTGCATCCCCATTCTAGATTTAGGCTTTGAATTCAACTGATAAAAGATTTCAGTGCAAAGCACGAGAGTATCAATAATGGTCAATAAAGGTTTCATGGAATGGTACTGTTATCGCACAGTTTGTAGCAAGGATAAAAGGCTTGAGGTTTGAAGGTCAAACTGGCGTAACAGGAACCAATCCCACCCAATGTCACCACAATGGGATGGTTCTTTCTATTTAAGGTGGTAAGGCCCAGGAGAGATGTCCCCGGTGACCTGGGGTTCTAAGAAGGCAAAGGATTACAAGATAAAGTAGTTATTTCCCCCTCACAAGTCACCACCAAGCAGATAGTCCGGTCATAGGCCAATAATAAAGTAAAACCCCCAAAGAGATATACCTGCCTGAGACAAAGCAACAAAAAACTGATATGTGCAAGCTAGCTCAATGGGTTAGTACTTCATATAAATCAACGACTATCTGATAAACATATAAGCAAATTTTGACAATAAATATTGACGAAGTCAATGTTTGTAAAAAAATAGCAATGAAAATAATATCACTTCTTCAATAAATGCTGGAACGATATGGCATTCAATGTAATAAATCAACACTTCATTCAATTTATGCCTTCAATCACCATTCAATTGCTTATAAAGTATAACATTTGCTGCACCAATGATATTATGACTAAAGATGACGGCAGCAGTAAGTTAGTAGGCTAGTTCTTAAGCTAGGGTTAGTAGTTAGGGTTTAATTCAAGGCTTTGAGAGTTGTTGTAATCAAGTTCACTTCAAACAGGAGGTCTTTAGATCAGTGCCTTAGGGTTTATGGAGTCAAAAGTGAAGGATGCAAGAGTTGAAGGATCAAAGAATATAAAGAGGCTAAGGACTAGAGGATTAAGCCTTGAGGTGTTGCTAGAGCAAGGCCTCAAGAAAACAAACCCTAGGGGAGAGAGGTTCACCTTGGTGTAGGAGAACTAGGCCTCGGTGCCCTCTCCTCCTTCCTCAACTCAATGGCAAGGACGGCTAGCTCTGAAAAGATAGCATAAAACTAAGACAAGAGGGTTTGAGAAACAAAGTGTTGCTAGAGCAAGGCTTGTACAACAAACCCTAGAAAAATCGGCCCAAAGTGTAGAAGACCTAGGCTTTGAGGCTTCTCCTTCTTCTTAGCTTAAGAAAGTAAAATGGCTAGCATATGAAGAGGGGGAAAAGAGTGTAGCTAAGGCTAGGCTCAATCCTCTTCAGCATGAAAGAGAAGAGTGTTGCTATGGCAAGGCTCTATCTCATTTCAGCAAATAAAATGGCTAGAAATCTTGACAGGGACATGAGACAAGGACCTACAATGTGTGCTTGTCCCCTAGGGTTTATTCAGCAAATTATAACCATAAATGCAAGAGAAATAAAACTACAACCATTCATTCAAGAACTTTTGCAGAAATTTACTTACATTTAACCAAGAAATCAAGTAGCAAACCCTAGTTGTAACACCTTCCACCACGATAAATGCCAAAAATGCCAAGAAAAATCTTCCTTCAACAAGTGTGCCTCACTATTTCAGCCAAAACCCTAGAATAGGGCGCAAATTTCAGACCTCACCAAGTGGTGAGTGAGTGATGATGAAAAAATGAAGGTGAAAATCCTTCATTTATACTGTATCAATTACCTAATTTTACTTTTAGGTCATAAAAAGGCCAACAAGGCCAAAATATTGAAAATTATATTGTTTTACATTAAAATGTCAAATTAAAAACCTAATCAAGCTGAAAAGAAATAACAAGCTCCTCTAAGGGAGACGTTAGCCCCTTTTAGGGAAAATGGAGCATCCTGGAGCAAAACGTTAGCCCTCCTTGGGCTTCTCCAACCTGCCACACGTGCCAATACTGCCCAGTCTGCCTCCCAAGACATCCATGATGTTGGATGACTTCATGGTCATGATGGTGACGTCCTAGACCTTCCAAGGCCAATGTTCCACTGAAAAAAGGGCCAATCCTCTTAGGTCAAGCTCTGTTGGGGTGCCT
Organism: Picea sitchensis; assembly: GCA_010110895.2. Classification (NCBI taxonomy): domain Eukaryota; kingdom Viridiplantae; phylum Streptophyta; class Pinopsida; order Pinales; family Pinaceae; genus Picea; species Picea sitchensis. The sequence continues at coordinate 381,927 of SNQJ01S0000241.1, forward strand.
CTAGTGGAACGTCCTCTTCTTCTCCGGTGCAAAGCCCCTGATCCATCTTTGTCCTATCTTTGCCTCCTTATGGGGCCTCAGCATCCACCTGCTGGGCTCTTCAGCCCCATGGAGGTCCGAACTGATCATCTCCACATGTGTACCGGTCCAAATGGTACTTGTCCATCAAGCATGGTCCTGCACATCAAAAGCTACGCCCTCCATGGGCTCATCAGTCACAGTGATCATAGCAATGTCAATCACATCTCATCATCAATATTATTAAACATGTGCATAAAATCCCTAATACATCAGTTAAAAGCTCAAAGACATTACACAAGCCTGCAATACAAGTTTGGAGGAAAAGACAAGGCGTCCTATTGGGCTAGTGTCCACTGGAAAAGGAAAGTTCCCGGAAGAGACCTCATCCAAGCCATGTAAGTGGGTGATGTGGTTAGGGGATGTCCAAGCAGGTGGGTGCAGTGAGGGTCAAGGATGCAAAATTGTTACCTGTTGGTGCCTTTGTAGAAGGCAAGCTGTACCTGTCCTGGATGCATTTTTTCCAAGCCCATTCTTGCCTTTTATTCTTATTCTTTTTTATTCTTTTATCTTTTATTGTTTTTCTTTTTGTTCAAGAGCTAATCAGGGTACACTGCCCTGGCGTGGTGACCAGTGGTGACAGCGTTACCAAACAAGTACTTTCACAGAGATGAGAAGGTTGGCTCGTGATGAGACCAGATGGTGGCAATGTCATACTGCTAGGTACCCATGGACCTAATAGGTTGGCTCGTGATGAGACCCCCTATCCCCTGGCCATGCAACCAAGAGTCACTGCCCTGGCGTGGTAACCAAATGGTGGCAATGTCATACTGCTAGGTACCCATGGACCTAATAGGCTGGCTCGTGATGAGACCCCTGGTTAGGTCTTGTTTTATTACTTTTTCGGGTCCCTCTTGTTTCTTGCTAAGAAGCCTTTTACTACTTTCTCGACATCCCTGGGCGAAGCATCTTGAGGTTTTATTCTTATGTTTTTATCTTTTACCAGCTTGCTTTTACCTTCTGGGCCTTTAGCCCCTTCTTCCCACGAGATATGGTGCAATCCTAAAAATAGGTCAACCCATTGTTGGGACAAGTGGAATGGGACAAGTGAGCAGGAAGCAAGATGGAAAAGTGGTGTTGTCAAGGGAGCGGATGATGGATTTTCAGAAATCCCCCCAGTGGCAAACTAAAACCTATAGACACAGACTTACTAGGGCACCCTGTCAATCCTCCCAAGCATGGTCAAGTGGGCAAGTGTAAGATCCAAGCAGTTGTTATAAATAAAAGGAATCAGATGCATACATTCAATGGTTTTGATGATCAAAGTGACACATACCATGATACACAGGAGCAAGCCGATGGTGATGGATGTTGCTGCTACTGACAAGATAAAGATGTTGGAAGAAAGAAAAGGTGGACCCCCCAGGGCCATGCTTAAGTCAATCCTTCTCTCGGTACTCCATGTCTAGGACCTGTGGGCCTCGAGACATTGTCTCCTAGTTATCCCTAAAAGTGGGGGATAACATCTAGCTCCAACTCGGGGACATGTGCTCACCATAGAGCTCAGCATCTCTGGCATAGCCTGTTTACCTACTCGATCTCAATAGCAACATCAGTAACCAATTGGGGTGGTAATTGTTGAAATAATGTAACTGCAAAGAGTATTCATATTATTATTGATATATTATTTATAGGATTAATCCCCATTGTGGATTAATCATGTCAGTAATTGTATTAGGACCAAATCCCCTTTTGTGGATTGGTCAACAGACAATTATAATAGGCAGAATAAGAAGTCGGCCCTAGCAGTTAATGAGAAGACCCAGAAATATAATAAAGGTGGGTTTACCCACCCAGATTAAGAAGTCGGCCCTGCCAGTGAATAGACACTTCACACATGCCAGAACTTGTATAAATAAAGGAGGCTAGCGCCTCATTTGAACATAACTCACTTGCTCATTCTTGAGAGACAAGTTCTGATCTGTTACCGGCAAAGGAGAGAGGGAGAAGAGTGGCGCATCTTTTGGAGAGGACTTTCTGTATTGGTTTGAGTTATCTCTTGACATTGTATTGGCAATTTATGATAAGAAAGTTTCTGCTGGGTTTTCTTCCCCTAGAGGGTTTCCCAGGATAAATGTTGTGTCTCTTGTGAATGTGTATTTCTCAGTGATCTTGTTCTTATGTTGCTCTTATCTATTGAAATGCAAAGAACTGTAATAATGGCATAAACATTAACAGTAATGCCACCCCAGCATACATATAATATATATAGGACTGAAATAAAGCAATCATAAATGCGAATGTAAAGCGAAGTACTTACCTGTGCTTACTTGTTGGCTAGATGTTGGGTGTAGGCAAACAACCAGTGAAGCCAATCCAGCAACGTCCCATGATACCAGCCTTTGTGCTTCATCATAAACAAAAATAGTGATAAGTAAAGCACAAAAATGTCATGGGTTAGAGTATATATCATATCATCGGAGATCACAAAGTCTAACTCATTGAGATGGGTGGGAGGGATAAAATCATGCCACGTCAATCTCTGATGAAAGTACTCAATCCACTTCAAGAAGGGGTCATGAAAAGTCCAAGGTTTAGAACACTGACTCAACAACTCTGCAAACTAGCCACCTAGGACGTCCTCGCACTCTGAATGGACTGACAAGGATCTGGCCGATGACTGACAAACTCTTAAGGGAAAGTTGAAACGTTGAGATAATAGACTTGAACTTGTAGTTTTCAACCAACCCTTGGACTCTAGGGTTTGCTTCAGAGGAAACTCAATACAAAAGATATACTTCCCAACTACACCTTTATTGATACGGCAAGGTAAGGTAATGAGAGGTGGTTGGAGAAAAAAGTCATGAGAATCCTTCCTCAAACAAACAACATTCTTACTTCTATCAAAACCTGAGCATAGCAGTGTTTGATAATCATCTTCATAGGATAAATCCAAGTGCTCGGAGGAGTACTCATCAAAGCCCTCAAGGTAAGACCAGAAATCGTCAGGAAAACAAGGTACTAGGTCAACCTTGGGTGCTTGGGAAGCATCAGTAAATAAATCATCCCCTTGTTGCCATAAATCGAAAGTAATATGTCGTGATAACTGTGAAGGCAACAGTTGGGAATGATTCTCAATGTCGTAAATGGGGTCCATATCAAAACCAACTATATCCCATTTACGTCTTCCAACATGTATGAACTCATCAATATCAACTATGTCAATATTAGTATCATAACATGGAAGATTCAAAACATTCAAAAGCTCAACCATTTCCTCCTCTTTTCCCAAATCATAAAGTAGACAATCATCAAAATCTTAGAGAGGAGGGTAACTTACTTTTTCTTCTTGTGCAAGAGCTTCGAGGACTTGGATATCTTTAACAAGCATTACTGTCTTATCCTCATGAGTTTCCCCTCCATCTTTGACTGTACAGCAAGGAAGATGCCCTTCGTTCAAGGAGTCCATTTCTCCATCACTCTCTGAATTATGCAACAAGGTATCATGAAAATCCTGAAAAGGAAAGAAACTAACCTTATCGTCTTGTTGTTGTGCAGGTGGAGAAGGCTTGTGGTTCGCTTCATTAGGAGGAGGAGGACATGTTGATACTTCGTCATTGGGTTCTGGTTGCTCAGTTGTGTCTTCAGCAACCCTTCTGGTTTGCTCCCCTTCTTCTTGGAAATCAACAATGAAGTTCTCAAGGGAAAACAAACTTTCCTTATTAAGAGTCCTTGAGGTAAAGAGGCATCTTATCTCAGACAAAGAGATCTTCTCCTCAATCCTTGCAGACATGTTGTAAGCTTCATCGAGCGTCTTTGGGGCTCTCTTATCAAGGGGACAACTCAAATATCTCAAAAGTGCACGAGTAAAGAGATGGACAAGGTATCTCTCCTCGGGATGATGACTTTCAGGAATTTGATACAGCATGTTCTCAAATCTATCCTGGAAGTCTCTAACAGTTTCATCCTCAACTTTCTTTATATGCTTGAGTTCTTCCAATAGTATTGGGATATCTTCCAACTGGATACCCCATCTCTCGAGAAAGATTTTTTCAAATTGCTCCATAGTCGTGATGCTAGCATCAGGGAGGTTGTTATACCACTCTTTGGCATTGCAACAAAGAGTGGTAGAGAAAAGTTTCATGACCACGTCTTTGGCATAATCATCGACAGGGTAGGATAGGAAAAAGTTCCAGAAATTTCTCATGTGATAATCAGCTCTCTCTCTATCACCACTAGTGAATCCAGGGAGCAAATTTATGTATTCAAAGGCCATTTGTTGAGGGTACCCTAGGATGTTACTCATTGTTAGAATATAGAAGATTGTGTTCGTTTTACCATTGACGATACCCTCGTCACCCAACCACTGGCCAAAGCCACCCTCCGAGCACCTTGACCTTGACTGAGAAGAGAATCCTGGTAGCAATCCAATAACCAAGAGAGGCTAATGCACCAAGCAAGAGAATAGAAACTAAGCTGAACAGATGATCCCACCCAGAAGCTAGCGCACCACTTTCCCAGCTCTCCCAGAAAACTTGCGCACCAAACTATTGCTACCTGCAACTGCCTGCGCAGATTTAGCTCTCACTGCAACTGCTAAGATATGTAATAATGAAACTGGCGCCCTGTATTTATAGTGAACTGGGCAGACTAACTAGGGCCAACTTCTCCTTCTGGGTATCAATAAATTCATATTAAATGTATTTGTTCAGCCGACAACTTGTCTAGGGTTTCCTTCAATTCTTTGCTTCCTTCCAGAGGATTCTAGTCTTGTCATAGGTCACAATAGAGGTTCATACCTCCCGAAGCTACCATAATATTAACACTCCCTCCTAGCTAGGGAGGTATGGTCTTGAGCACAACAGACCATTCAACTGGTAGTACTACAAGCACCTGTCATTATTATCCCACTGGGTAATCTCCTATGACAACTGGTACAATGTCAATTAATAGAACACACCTGTGTCTATTCAGGTAGTACGCAACTACTCAAAACTGTAAAAACATAATCACAAATAGTGGAACAAATCCATCATCAGTAGTATATCTCTATTGTCTGGAGACAAGCAGTCTTTGGGCCAATCTTTCACTCACATCTGTGAGATCTGAAAGAATATATGCCTCATGAATGGTGGAGCACATCCACCACAGTAGTTTACATCTACTGTCATGTATTCTTCATAACAAACGTCTGATAGCAACCTGCATAGAAACAATGTTATGATAAAAACTGAATAATCTGGGCCAATCTTTCACTCACGTCTGTGAGATCTGAAAGAATGTCTGCCCTCA
>SNQJ01S0000241.1:395652-410430 GCA_010110895.2 Picea sitchensis
GGACCTAAAATTCTACTTTCTCCATATGAAGTCCAATGAGGTTGGAACCACTCTCAAACATCCTGAAACAATTAATGGTAATGTTAAAAATTTAAGTAAAAGGATAAAAATGAAAGATAAAGGAAATACATTTCCTTTATCTTTCATTTTTATCCTTTTACTTGAAGAATTTAACATTACCATTAGGGAGCGCCCAGGGAGCGCCTTGGGAGCGCGCTCCCAGGCTCTAGGAGTGTCCCAGGGAGCGTGGAGCTCCCAAAAGGGCAGGGAGCGTCCTAAAACCACCCAAAGCGCGCTCCCATTTTTGGGAGCGCGCTCCCAAGGGCGCTCCTTGGACGCTCCCGCTCGGAGCGCGCTTCCGAGCCTAGGAACGGGGGGGGGGCGCTCCCTGCAACTATGTCATGGACCATCCCGGGAGAGAGGAAGGGGATCACACATCAATACATCTTGGTATTTCACCAAGATCTACCTGGTCAAAGACTAGGTTGCCCCAGAACACATATGGGGGCCCTAGAACACATCTAGGGTCTTATCCACCAAGGTACAAGACCAAGGATCAACCCATGCATTAAACAAAGGTTCCCTGGAACACATCCAGGGGCCCTAGAACACATCTAGGGACTTATATCAACCACCAAGGAACACATCCAAGGATCAATCCAAGCACCGGGCAAGGATTCCATTGAACACATCCAGGGGCCCTAGAACACATCTAGGGACTTACTGCTTGGTCCAAGACCAAGAACCCCAGTCATATACTGGGGGCCCTCACTAGGGTCTTTTTCCATGGCTCTCACTGCTTGGTCTCATACCAAGAAACCCTAGGAGTGTGCTGGGGGCCCTAGTCCTCAGCTAGGGTCTTATGCCATCCTCCAGGAGAATGGCTCTTGCAACTGCACTAATTTCAACACTCCCTCTCAGCAAGAGAGGCATTCTCACAACACCAATCTTTTCTTGAAAGTACACAAACTTTGTCAAGGATAGTGGCTTGGTCAAAATATTTGCGGTTTGTTCTGTCGTCGAAACATACTGAATACTGAGAATGTTCTTCTGCACCATGTCCCAAACATAGTGCTATCTCATCTCAATGTGTTTCGATTTGTCATGAAACACCGGATTCTCAGAGAGCTTTATACAACTCTGGTTATCACAGTGGATGACTATGGGTTCCAACCCAACACTGAACAAGTCTGAAAGTAGCTTTCTGAGCCACACTGCTTCTCTGCTAGCAGCACTTGCAGCAATGTATTCTTCTTTTGCAATGCTTTGGGCTATGGAGCCCTGTTTCCTACTGGACCAGGAGATCATAGCTGAACCCAAATTGAAACAATATCTGGAGGTGCTCTTCCGATCCACTGTACTGCCCATCCAATCTGAATCTGTATATCCATGAAACATTACACCTCCACTGGAAGTGTATCTAAGCCCATAGGCTATAGTCCCGCGAACATATCTCAGAATATGTTTAACAACCATATGAATATGCTTCGGTTCACACATGAACTGGCTGAGGGCATTCACTGCATAACAAATGTTTCGTCTAGTATGTACAAGATATATCAAGGACCCAATGATCTGTCGATATAAGGTGGGGTCTTCCAGATCTGTACCTGTAAATTGGTCTTGTAACTTCTTCAGATTAGAAATCATGGTTGTGGACATGGACTTACAGTTCAACATGCCAAATCTGTGGAGCACATCAACTGGATATTTGCTCTGTGAGAGAAAGATCTCACCTGGTTTCTGCCACACCTCTAAGCCCAGAAAATAATGCATAAGACCTAAGTCTTTCATTTCAAATTCTACTGAAAAATCCCTCTTAGTCTGAGCTATCAAATTTTTCTCTTCTGTGAGGAACACATCATCCACATATAATACTAAGATAACAGGATGATTCTGTACAATCTTTATATAAAGATTGAGATCTGTTATACTCTTGGTGAACCCAAGATTTTGTAGAAAGTTGTCAATTCTCTCATACCAAGCTCTCGGAGCTTGCTTCAATCCATACAAGGCTTTCTTGAGTTTGCACACATGGGATTCTTTCCCATGGATCACGAACCCTTCAGGTTGTTCGATATAAACCTCTTGCTCAACTTCACCATTAAGAAAAGCAGTCTTAACATCCATTTGGTGAAGTTTCCAACCAAAAACTACAGCAAGAGAGATAATGATCCTGATGGAAGTATATCTGGTAACAGGAGAAAAGATCTTGTCATAGTCAATTCCTTCTTTCTGAGAGAAGCCAAGAGCCACAAATCTAGCCTTGAATTTTTCAACACCGCCACCTGTTGTATGCTTTATTTTATAAAGCCATTTGGAGGTTACCACTGATTTACCATGAAGTCTTGGGACCACTGCCCATATATCATTCTTTAGAATTGAATCATACTCTTCTATCATAGCATCTTTTCACACTTGATGTTTGGAGGCTTCTTCAAAGGTGGAAGGTTCTGATTCAATAACAAAATTCAATTGAGTTATTAAGCCGGAGTACTTATCTGGTTTCTTGTTTTCTCTGAAGGTGCCTGTAGGTGTTGCATGCTTTTCTGCTTCTTTTAGAATTTCCCGGCACCAGGCTGGTTTCCTCTTAACAGGAGGTTTCTCCAAGGGAAACTCAATAGTATCCCTTGTGGGATCCACTGAAGGTTCTGAGGTCTCCTCCCTCTGCACATCTAAAAGAGGTGAATCTGAAGGTTCAAGAGACTGAGCTTCCTGCTCCTCTATATCACATGGAAGTTCTCTGGCACGACAAAAAGTTGTTTCTTCATGAAAAGTCACATCTCTGCTGACCTCAATGAACTTTTGACCTCGGATATAAATTCTGTAAGCCTTTGAGGTTTCACTGTATCCCACAAAAGTTCATTTCTTTCCAAAGGGCTCTAGCTTAGTCCTCTTTTCTTTTGGAATATGAATATAGACTAGACTACCAAAGATTCTCAAATGATCAACTGAGGGCTTTATACCGGTGAAAACTTCTTTTGGAGTTTTCTCTTCAAGAGCTTTATGAGGACACTTGTTCTGAATGTAGACTCCAATACTTGCAGCTTTGGTCTTGTTATCCATCAAAGTTGCACTAGGATGGACTTCCAGCGAGCCGCCAAAGATTGAACATTTTCATGTTCAAAATTCAGAGTTCAGAAGTTCATTCAATTAATAAGACCAACCTTTTTCACATTTTCCATACCCTCCGGGGAATTGTAATAAGAGATGTTGCATGATGAACTTGTAAAAGGTCTTAGCCACCTTCAACTTAGGCATGAGTTGTTACTCTGGAGTGTTTTTTTTACTTATTAATTATATTTTGTTGTTTAAAAGCAATTTATAATTTCTGAGTTTTTTCACTCAATTCTCTAAAGCTGGAGTATATACTCATGGTTAGGCTTTAGCATGGATCTAAGTCTAGTGTCTAATGTATATTACCATGCTAAACATCCTCCTAAAGTCTTATGGAAATGTGCTAAGTCCCCCTTAGGATTTTTTAATTTTTTCAGTTAATTAAAAATTTTCCGCAAAACAAGAATTTTTAATTAAAAATTAAAGTTGTAATAAAAAGTGGTAGGAGTCTTCCTATGCCTTGGGGGTGCTCATTTTTGGACCTAGAGAACCCACATTACCTTAGTGCCCACTTTGATGAATGAAATTAGTGATTTTAATCACTAAAAAGTCAATTTTACTCAAAAACCCAAAAAAGACAAATAAAATCAGAAAAAATCAGCAAGCACTATTTTTTGGGAAACATGTCGGAGACATGTTTGGACATGCTGGAGTGCAATAAAGCCTAGAAAGGTTATGTGGAAAATAAAGAGGTTTGTTTTGATGAAAGGAGTGAGTAGGAGGTGTTATTCAACATGTGGGAAAAGAGAGGGTGCGCCCCTCTTGAGAGGTGGCGCATTCTAGAAGAGGGCAGCCTACCCCTTGAAAGGTGGCGCCCCCTTAGCTCTCTCTCCTTTCCACTTGTCATTAGAATCGAGGATGTGAGATGTGGAAGCCCACTCTCCACACTTTTCATGCATCAAACCACCAAGTGGTGCGCCCCCTCCTCTTGGCATCTTCTCCTCTTGCTATTTATACAAGCTTGCCTCCCATTGCAAACTAGTTGGAGCTTGGGTTGTATTGCTTGTTGTTGTAAATTGTACTATCTTTTTCTCATTTGGAATAAAAGGCTTTGGAGACTACTACATGGTGTAAAGCAAATGTGTGTGGATCATCTATGTTCATTGTGTATATGAGGTATATGCTTTCTTATTAAATTTTTGTAATTTGTTTGTTAAATATCGGCCTTGAAAGGGGAGCTATCTCCCAATAGGATAGAAATAGAAAGTTTGCTTGTTTCTTATTTCTATTGATTCATGTATGCTAGATGGTTTTGATTGCATGCTTATTTAGCTTAATTTTCATGCTTCTAAATTGTATGACACCAATGCTTTTAACCCCTTTCCAAGAAGTTTAAAGTTGTCCAGAATATCTTACTTGAAGGAGAGGTTGAGCTAGCTTGCTTCCCCCTCATTCTTCAAGATTGTGGTGAATGACATAGTCCCTCCGTTTTCCATCAAAGCAAGAGACTCCATTCCCCAAGGCTTTTCAAGGAATCAAACAATTCTACCCTCTCTTTCTCTTTAAATTCTCTATCTTCTTGGTTACTTATTCCAACTACATACAAAGTAAAGGATTGTTGGTTTAAAGGTTGAATTTCTTTATTACTTTGTATACTTTAAAAGCAAGTAGTTTAGATCTCAATTTGTAAAGAAATATTTAATTAGATCTAACTTGCTAATTACTATCTTTAGGCTCTCTCTCTTTGTTGAAATTTTAAAGCTAAAGGTAGTTTCTTTCTTAAGAGTTTAATTTCCAAATTTGAGCATCCTTATTCTCATTACTTTCTGTTTTAGGACAGCAAATAATATCATTAAGAAAAAGGCTCTTTCTTAACTAGTTTAGACTTCATTTTTGCTAGTTTATCATAGAAATTTACTTAGAAATTTTTTGGGTTTTATCTACTAATAATCAAAGACACTCTTAAAGTGTTTTTGGCCATCTTTGCTCTCCTTTTGTTTGTTGTTTTGTGCAGGTCAGTGCCAAAACAAGAGGATACTCTGCCAACAAGTTGAAGATTTAAAGCTTCTAAGATCCCCGAAGTGGCCCTATATCTTTGAAACTTATTGTAAAAGTGAAATTTATTTTTCCGATCCATTTATAAGGGCCCACATCTCTTTTAAAGAGATCCTAAGACTCTTCAAGAACATTTGTAACCGATATAAGTTAGTTTGCTTTAATTGTTCTTTTTTTATATAAGTTCTCAAACAAACTCACATCAACTTTAAAGTTAAAATAAATCACAATCTAAATTAGATTTCAATTTGCAAAAGTAGAACACTAATTGCTAGTTTAGATTTCCTTTATGCAATTTCAAAGTTGGAAATAAATCGTCTCCTCAGCTCCTCGCAAGAGGTTGGTCAGTGAAGAATTTAGTAATTAGAAAAACATTTATCTTTCAGTACTTTGTTTTCTTGTTTAAAATAAGCAACTCCCCTCAACTCCCAGTGCAGTTCCTGACCTTTTCAGTTGCGAGCTTGTCTCGATCTTCTGGGAGTAAGTTTCATACACGTTGGGTTGGTCAGTGGTGATAGATTAATAGGGAAATCTTAAAAGAAAATTATTGCTTGGCTTTAAGAACCACCTAAGGGCAGTGTGCGAAGTTTCATTGAATACCTCGGGCTTGTTCCCCTCAGTGTTGGACATCTGGCACCTCTAGTGAGCTTGTTGGTGGAACCATTGGGTTTCGGCAAGTTCTCAACAAATCTTTGAGCTAAAGGGATAACCTCTTGAGAGGCCAAATCTAATTTAGTCAAACACTTTATTTTTGTGCAATAAAATTTATCTCATTAACCTACCATCAATAAATCCTAATAAAACACACGATCTACATTGTCCATGATACCTTTAAGGCACTGGTTTCATTTCTACATTTACAAAGCCATTTGCTTCAAGCACTTTATTACAGTTATTTACTTTGAAGCAATTTTGGTTTACTTGCATCTAACATTTGTCTCAAGTATCATTTTATGCAAGTATATTTTTATGTATCTTGTGGTGATTAATTGATCTGTGTATGCTTTAGAATAGATTTGTTTTATATTGGTTAATGAATTAAACTCCTAGAATACTAGTTTCTTAGATTTCAGTTTAAGCCTTAGATTATTTTATTAGGGACTACCCTCCTTGGCTTCGCTAGGAGTTGGCCTATATGGAGGAGTTGAGGATTAGGTGACAGCACCTTAACTCTCACTTGCTCCAAGGACACACCAAGTGGATTGAAGATTTCTTCCACGTCTCCCAAGTCTGTATAAGGCGACAACATGCCCAAAGAGATAACGGTAAATTCTGATCATACATCATGGCTCTGGCTGCTTCACAGATCATCTTGTTCTTTCTTTCTGCAACCCCATTTTGTTGGGGATTATAAGGCACAGTCAGCTCCCTCTTAATCTCAGAAGCCCGGCAGAGTTCATCATACTTGTAGGAGTCAAATTCTTTTCCATTGTTCTGAAAACCCAAATGTGTCTACCTGTCTGATTCTCAACAAGATTCTTGAAATTTGCTAAAAGATTCATCTTTAGTCTTTAAAAAATAAATCCAAGTTTTACGAGAACAATCATCAATAAAAATGACAACCATTCATAGATGGACCAGTCATAGGTCCACAAAGATCAGAATGAATTAGATCTAAAATGCCATTAGTTTTTTCTATTGCTGTGAGGATAAGCTTTCTTTGTATTCTTATCTAGAGCACAGCGTCTACAAACACTAGCATACTCAAATGAAAACATTGGCATACCTGTTACCATCTTTTGTAAATCTGGAAGTGCATTGTAGTTGAGATGTCCAAGCCTTTTGTGCCAAAGCTCACAAGGGTTTATCATCTCATGAGTTAATGCTTGAACAACTTGACCTTTGATTTTGTAAAGTCCACTCTCACAAGTTTCGATAATTATGGCAGAGCTCAAATCTCCATTTGAGGGCCACATGAGAGCCTTCCCTTTGGTGAAGGCTATTGAGTATCCTTTGCTTTCTAACACTGCAACTGAGATGAGATTTTTCTTTAAACCGGGAACATAAAGAATTTCATCAATATGAAATACATTACCTGATTGAAGTTGAAATGAAGCAGATCCAAACCCTTTTATGTCATATGTACCATCATCACCTAGTTCTACCTTTACATTGAACTTCTTATCCCGGTAGTTAGCAAGATTATGTTTGAAGCATGTCATGTGTTTGGAGGCACCGCTATCCATTAACCAAACCTCCTCCGACTTGGTTATAGTGCCAAAAAGAGCTGAGATGAGATAATATTCTTGGTGTTGTTCTTGCTCTTTGGCGGCTACCCTGGTTCTTCTTCTTTGAGGTTCATGTTGAGGCTTTGCATCTTCAGTAGCAACTGAGGCATGGAACTTACCTTTTCTTCTCTATTGAGAGGGAAGGTTCCTGCAATATTTTTCATAATGTCCTAGCTTATTGCAGTTGAAACGTCTTACTTTAGATAAATGAGGATGAAGATGAGATAGCTTACCTTGAGGTTTCTTACCTATGCCTTTGGGTTGAGAAAACTTCTTCCATCTCTTGGCTTTAGCTGAAAGAGCATGATCTCTTACAGTTGAGTGCTCATTTCTACTTTTGAGTCTTCTTTCTTCTTCTAAGCAATCATGCCATAATCTCTCAAAGTTAGGTTGAGCTTCTCTTCCGTTGACTGAAGCAAGAAAGGTTCCCCATGACTCAGGGAGTCCATCAACTGCAGTTTGTACAAGGTCATTGTTATCGCACGGTTTGTAATTGGGATAAAAGCTGGATGAAAAGAGATCAAACTGGCGTAACTGAACCAATCCCACCCATTGTCACCTCAATGGGAAGGTTCTTTCTATTTAGGGAGGTAAGGCCCAGGGGAGACGTCCCCGATGACTTGGGGTTTTGAAAAGGCAAAAGTTTAGCAAGGCTAAGTGATAGTAATCCCCCTCACAAGTCACCACCTGAACAGAAAGTTCGGCTTATAGTCAATGAAGATAACCGGAAGTAATAACCAATAAGATCACCTGCCCGAGACAAAGCAACAATAAAACGATGCATATGCAAGCTTGCTTGTTGGTTAGTACTTCATATAATCAATGAACTTTCTGATAATAAGCAATTGAGCAATAAATATTGACGAAGTCAATGTTTGTATGATAGCAATAGTTACAATATCACTTCTTCAATAAATGCTAAAGAAACTTGGCATTCAATGTAACAAATTAACACTTCAATAGATAATGCCTTAAACAACCATTCAATTGCTTTGAAAGTAAAACGATAGCTGCACAAAGATGTTTATAGCAAAAGATGACGGCAACAAATAGGGTTAGAAGATTAGTCTTAGGCTAGGGTTAGTAAAGTTAGGGTTTGTTCAAAGTATTAGAAGTTGTTTTGAGATCACACTAGGGCTTAGATCAATGCGTTCCTAGGGCATATGGAGTCAAAATGAGGACGCAAGAGCTGAAGGATCAAGTGACAACAGTAAGACTAAGGACAAGAAGGTTAAACCTTGAGGTGTTGCTATGGCAAGGCCTCAAGGATGAAACCCTAAGGGAGAGAGACTCACTTTGGTGTAGGGGAACTAGGCCTGAGTGCTCTCTCCTCCTTCCTTAACTCAATGGCAAAACGGCTAGCTCAAAAGATTGTATAAACTAAGACAAGAAGGTTTGCAAGTAACGTGTTGCTATGGCAAGGCTTTACTAGGCAAACCCTAGGGAAAATCGGCTCACCAAGGTATAGGGGAACTAGGCCTTGATGCGTTTTCTCATTCTTAGCTCAACAAATAAGAAAAACGGCTAGCATGGAAGAAAATGGATGGAGTGTTGCTATGGCAAGGCTCAATCCTCTTCAACAAGGGCTAGAAAGAAAGAACAGAGTGTTGCTAAGGCAAGGCTCTATCTCACTTCAGCAAATAAAATGGTTTTCAAAACCTTGGTAGGGACATGAAACAAGGACCTTCAATGTGTGCTTGACACCTAGGGTTTAATTCAGCAAATTATAACAATAAATGAAAGAAAAACAATACTACAACCATTCAATTAAGAAGTTTTGCATAAATTCACTTACATTTAACCAAGAAATCATATAGCAAACCCTAGTTGTAATACCTTCCACCAAGAGAAATGCCAAAAATGCCAAGAAAAGACTTCCTTCAACAAGTGCACCTCACAATTTCAGCCAAATACTCCAAAGATAGCGCAAATTTCAGACCTCCTTATGAGTGAGTGAGAGATGATGAAAAAATGAAGGTGAAAACCCTCAATTTATATAGTACCATGACCTAATTTTACTTTTTAGGTCATAAAAAGGCCGACAAGGCCAAAATACTAAAATCATATTGTTTTACATTAAATGTTCAAATTAAAACCCTAATCAAGCAATAGAAGGACGGCATCCCCTTTCTAGGGTGACGTTAGCCCCTTTGAGGGCAAATGCAGCCTCCTGAAGCAAGACGTTAGCCCTCCTTGGGTTTCTCCAAGCTGCCACACGTGCCAAACTGCCCTGTCCATTTGCGAAAACGCTCATGAAGAAAGGGTGACGTCGTGAACCTCCTGGGTGACGTCCTAGGCCTTCCAAGGCCAATGTTCCACTGAAAATGGCACAATCCCCCTAGGTCAAGCTCTGCCAGGGTGCCTCTACAAGAAGTCCTTCTTCTCTCTGGTGCAAACCACTATGTCATGTCAATGCCCCCTGTTGGGGTCTCAACATCCATCTAGTGGGCTCTTCAGCGCCATGGAGGTCCAAACTGATCATCTCCCCATGTGTACATGCCCAACATGGTACCTGTCCTATTGGGCTAATGTCCACTGAAAAAGGAAAGTTCCCGAAAAAGACTTCATCTAAGCCATGTAAGTGGGTGATGTGGATAAGGGATGTCCTCACAATGGGTGCAGTGGAAGCAGGGGAATGCAAATCTTTACCTGTGGGTGCCTTTGTAGAAGGCGAGCAGCACCTGTCCTAGATGCAGTTGTTTCCAAGCCCATTCATGCCTTTTATTCTTTATTCTTATTGATTTTTCTTCAAGAAGTTAATCAGGGGACACTGCCCTGGCGTGGTGACCAGTGGTGACAGCGTTACCCACAAGTACTTTCACATAAATGAGAAGGTTGGCTCGTGATGAGACCCCCTTTCTCTTGGTCATGCAACCAAGAGTCACTACCCTGGCGTGGTAACCAGCTGCTAGTAGTGTCATACTACTAGGTACCCATGGACCTAATAGGCTAGCTTGTGATGAGAACCCCTATCATCTGACTAAGTCTTGTTTTATTATTTTTATGGGTCCCTCTTGTTTCTTGCTGAGAAGCCTTTTACTGCTTTCTCAGGGATCCCTGGGCGAAGCATCTTGAGGTTTTATTTTCAGGCTTTTATCTTTTGTCAGCTTGCTTTTACCTTCTGGGCCTTTAGCCCCTTCGTCCCACAAGGCAAGGTGCAACCCTCAAATGATTGGCCAACCCAATGCCTGCACAAATGAAATGGGGTAGGTGAGAGGGAAGCAGGATGAAAAAGTGGTAATATGAAAGGAGTGGACGATGGCTTTTCAGAAATCCCCCCTGTGGCAAACCAAAACCTACGGGCACAGGCTTTCTAGGGCATCCTGTCATTCCCCCCAAACATGGTCAAGTGGACAAGTATAAGATCCAAGCATTCGTTAGAAATAAAGGAATTAAATGCACATATTCAAAGGTTTTGAGGATCAGAGCTACACATACCATGATACCCGGACTCATTACCTCATGGAGCAAGAACCATCTCTGACACAAAACCAAGCCGATGGTGATGGATGTTGTTGTTGCTGGCAAAGTAGAGGCGTTGAAAGGGAGAAAAGATGGGCCCTCCAAGGCCATGCCTAAGTCGATCTGGCTCTCGGTACTCCATGTCTTGGACCTGCGAGCCTCTAGACATAATCTCCTTGTTATCCCTAAAAGTGGGGATAACAGTCATCATCATCCACAACAACTCCTATTGTTGCAAGTTGATCTCTGGTTTGAGCAATCTTGGAGAAGGAGGCAACGATAGTTTCATCCTTTCCCATCCTTAAAGTACGTAGTTGTTTCTTTAATATTCTCTTTTGAGTTGAAGCCTTCTTTTCATAGGAATTTGCTAAGGCATCAAAGCATTCTTTGGCAGTCCTTAGATGACCAATGATGGGCATCATGATGTCCTTAACTGAGTCAAAAATTATTCTTTTAGCTTTGGCCTGTCTCTTCTTGTATGTTGCCCTACTAGTATTTGAAGTGAGTTCTTCTATTACCCTGGTAACCAGCTCATCCAAGTCACCCTCTTCTACGATGTTGAGTATCCTACACTTCCAAGCATTGAAATTGGAGGCCCCTTCAAGTCTATCTTCAGCTTTGACTGAAGATGAGGGCATGCTGAGTTCTAGATCAAATTATGAAAATGATTTACTATTGATATGCAAAACAAACCCTAAGAAGTGGATCTACGCAGGCTCATGTCTGCAATTCTTGAGAGCTCTTTTCACGCCCTAAGCTCTGATACCATGTTAGAATTAGGGAAAAATTGAAAAACAAAAAGCTTTTAAAATTTTTTGCTTACTAGATCAGCACATGTAAGAAAAGTATATAAATTAAATTCTAAAGATAATCAAAATTTCTGAGTGTAAAAACAAACCTCAAACTTACCTCTTGATCAATGAAAGATGTACCTGTCACATGTGTGGATGTATACCTCTAAAGTATGCTGAGACATTAGTTTACGTTCATGGATCAAACCTCTAGGGTTTGATCTCTGTCAATATGCACTGTGGGACAGCTTTGCCAAAGATATAGAACCCCAAAAGATGATGTCCACCACTTGAGACAGCAAGAACACCACAAAGCAAAACAGCAGGACCTCCAAGACTAAAACAGTAAACCCTCCACAATTTAAACAGCAAACCCTCCACACAAGAAAAAGAAAACCCTCCACACAAAAAATCTAGGCAACAAGTAGAAACTCCCACAAGAGCCTCTGTTCAACACGCGGCAACCAGAAGGAGAGGTCGCGGCCTTCACACAGCAAGGAGACAACCCAGAAAAGAGGTCGCGGCACCTGTGCTCAGGTTTGTGGCCCTAATAGGCAAATCCGGCACCCTAAAGGAGGCACCTCAAGCACTTCAGTAGGTCCGACAATTAATGGAAGACACCTCTGCACAGATGGACAGGTCTAGCAACACTTCATACACCAGCAAATGAAAGAGGAAGCTCCCAGCCAACACCAAGACCAAGCAAACAACTCAGACCTGAAACTGATACTCCAAATGGAGAGGTCGCACCACACAAGGATAGAATGACTGAGGTAGCCACAGCAATAGACGAGAGAAGTGTGAGTGTGTGTCAATGAAATGCTAGAGGGTAGGGCCTTTTTATAGTTAGGGACAGGGGTTAGGGAAAATATAATAATAATTAAATATTGACAATTAATTAATATAAATATTAATTAAATGTCAATTAATATTAATGTAAATTATAAAAACCCCAATCACATAAAACAAGAGGGAAATCAAGACAACAAGGAGGAACCTTTTAGGACAAAGTCAAGGGGGGGTCCATAATGGCAAAACATGTCCACATGAGTCTCATAATGACTTATAAACTTTATCATCACTGCATAAGAGGGTACATCAACAATGTGGTCATGTCCATCTTCACAGACACTTATAGGTCCCATGGACCATCCCGGGAGTGAAGAAGGGGATCACACATCAACACATCTTGGTATTTCACCAAGATCTACTTGGTCAAAGACTAGGTTGCCCCAGAACACATCTGGGGGGCCTAGAACACATCTAGGGTCTTATCCACCAAGGTACAAGACCAAGGATCAACCCATGCATTAAGCAAGGGTTCCCTGGAACACATCCAGGGGCCCTAGAACACATCTAGGGACTTATATCAACCACCAAGGAACACATCCAAGGATCAATCCAAGCACCGGGAAAGGATTCCCTGGAACACATCTAGGGGCCCTAAAACACATCTAGGATCAATCCAAGACTAAGAACCCCAATCATATACTGAGGGCCCTCACTAGGGTCTTTTGCCATGGCTCTCACTGCTTGGTCTCATACCAAGAAACCCCAGGAGTGTGCTGGGGGCCCTAGTCCTCATCTAGGGTCTTGAGCCATCCTCCAAGAGAATGGCTCTTGCAGCTGCACTAATTTCAACACTGACTGAACGCTGTTTTTATGGGCTTCAGTCACAGCAAGTTAAGAGTTGTAAAAACTGATTTACAGTCTCTAGAAGGCATCTTAAGCCCAGGTGTGACAATATCATTCTATTATCAAAATATCCTCTTTTGGAGTTCTTTTCCCCAGACATGGAATAATTTTACATCTGTGTGCCCATGAGAGTATGGTCTAATGGCAAGTGATCGGTCTTGTATTAATGCAGAGACCTGGGTTAAAAACCCCAAGTGAGTGCAGATGAGACAAGTTGCAAGTCATGGCTGACTTTCCGTTCGTAGTGCAGCAGCTTAGTCAAAGAGATTCTATAATAAGGATTTCTCAAAAAAAATAAAAACTTTACATCAGTGTTTTCAAGCAAGCACATACTGCTTATAGGCACAGAAGAATGAGATATTCATTTAATATGTTAGGCGTCTAGAAACTATCTGTTATTCCAGAACTTTTTTGGAGCATCTTCCCTTCCAATATGACACTACTAAAAGATGAATTTCCTGCCAATTCGCATGTGTTCTTGGTCTAGTTACTTGTATGAATCAATGCCTGAGTTGGCATTTGATGTCCGAGGGTCATTCCTGTAATATTTAAGGGAATTCCAGAATTATGTTGATTTGCCCAAAACAATAATGTGAATCATTCACACATAAGTAGGAAACGCTAATAGCAAGTTTGCAAGTAACAACACAGATTGCAAGGATGCCCACATACAAATAGACAAGCTAGGAGACAAGTATGCAAGCACGAGAGAAGATTCCTGGAACTATATGCAGTCATTTGTATTATCTATATATAGGGGTACAACACTAAGGGAGTGATCATCTTTGACCAAGTCTCTAATAAAATACAATAAAGTAGGTGAGTGATCAATTTGGACCTAGTCACCCAAAAAGACAAAAGATAAAGTACCAGTGTACTTGAGTACAAAACAGATAAAGTACAACTATAATACATGTTCACAATACTAGGTCTCATCAACTGACTGTCACRGTTACTTAGCCTAAGTGGACGAAGTGGCTTTTCATCCCACCAAGTAAGTGGTGATTTGACACTGCCTGGTGAATCTGGTGCAGATATCAAGAAAGGTATCTTCAGGAAGAGGAGGATGAAAGTTTGGAATTGTGACCTCTGAATGTGTGATTGGAACTGATTCCTCCAAATGAGGTGGCTCATATGGTTGAGTTGGCTGACATTTACCACATCATGAATGCCAAGCTGAGGTGGTATGTCCAACTTGAAAGCACTGGAATCCATTTGTTGAGTGATGGTGTAAATCATTAAATGCCATACCAAATGGGCTTAAGCTAGTGATGCTGCTGATTTTCAAAGCATTGACTATCCGAGTGAAGCCAAACTCTGTCACCAACCTGAAAATGTGGAGCAACCTGATGTCAGCTTTGCAATGCCTTGTACTTGGCATGTGTCTGCAGAAGGATGTCATGGACTCTACTATGAATCTTGGGAAATTTCTGCACAAAAATAAGTTTTTCTTTCTCCTTTCGTTGGTGGGTTGTATGGGGAGCTAGGAG
>SNQJ01S0000241.1:423590-438513 GCA_010110895.2 Picea sitchensis
AGTTAATGATGTACTTCCCTATTATATGGTTCTAAAGTTTGTATGTTTGTAATTGCTAGAATCAATATGGTTTGTATTTGTATTTGTAAAATGTATTTCAATTTCTTACTTTGTATGTGTAATTGTTAGCAGCTAGATGGTTGATGCTTGAATGATTATTCATTAATGTACTACGTAAGATTCATGGAATGATGGATAATATGGAATTTAGATGGCATTTCTTATATTGGAAGTATCACAAACATACATGTTTCATAAATTTTGCATCTAGTTTGGCATTTTACATGTTTTTTTTTAATATATATATTTATATATATATATATATATATATATAAACGCTCCGGAGACGCTTCGCTCCCGACCATTTTTTGAAAAATGCACTCCCACGCTCCCGCTTCGCTCCCACGCTTCGGCAACACTGATGTAGACTATGACATATAAAGTAATGAAAAAGGGGAAACATCAAACAACTATCCTGGGAGCCTCCTTCCACCACCGTGATTGCTGTGTGGGCCTCCTTGTGGTGGTGGTGGAGCCTCATGAGAAGGACAAAACTGTGCAGAAGCAGATGTAGACGACCGCGGCGGAAGTGAAGATGAAGCCCTTAGTGTTGTAGCTGGATTCCTGGACATGGGGAACATGACAGTGGATGGGGGTCACATCTCGACATGATCATCATCATTCAAAAGAGCATTCTCCAATTGCTCTAAAAGAAATACTCCATCCTCCAAATTATCCTCCTCTGGATTATTGTCCCAATGCTTCAAGTTTTTATCCATCTTTGCTTCCTCACAGTAATGGGACAACAATCGTAAGTTGTAATGAACATAAACCAAGCTCTCTGCTCGACCTAGATTTAACCTGTTTCTTTTGATGCCATGGATTAAACTGTAAGTGCTCCAACACCTCTCTGTAGAAGAAGTGTTGACTCTGCAGAAGAAGTGTTCACCACTTGTGAAAGCACCCGTGTTGCCAAACGTTGTAGTCGTGGGGTAGCACCACCATGCATGTTCCACCACTTGAGCGAACTCAAATTCCCTCGATTTCTAATTGCATGGTTGGTCCCAAAGGCACCATTGCTAAGGATGTAATGGCTCAATTGTCTTCTTATGTTGTCACACTCCTCCTCGTCTGAGACCAATTTTTCTAATGCTTTCATATAACCTGTTTGAACCTTTGGATCTTGGTGTGGTCTTTTCTTGGTCCTGTTATCCCCCACTTTCAGGGATAACTAGAAGATCATGTCTCGAGGCCCGCAGGTCCTAGACATGGAGTATCGAGAGTCGGATTGACTTTAGCATGGCCTTGGAGGGCCCACCTTTTCTTTCTTCTAGCATCTTTATCTTGTCAACAACAACAACATCCATCACCATCGGCTTGGTCCTGTGTCAGAGAAGGTTCTTTTTCCATGAGGTAATTAGTTTAGGTATCATGGTATGTGTCACTTTGATCATCAAAACCATTGAATGTATGCATTCATTTCCTTTTATTTCTAACAACTGCTTGGATCTTACACTCGTCCACTTGACCAGGTTTGGGGGGATTGACAGGGTGCCCTAGCAAGTCGGTGTCTCTAGGTTTTGGTTTGCCACTGGGGGGGATTTCTGAAAAGCCATCGTCTGCTCCCGTCATAGCACCACTTTTTCATCTTGTTTCCCGTTCACTTATCCCATTCCACTGGTCCAGACATTGGGTTGATCTATTTTCAGGATTGCACCTTATGTCGTGGGAAGAAGGGGCTAAAGGCCCAGCAGGTAAAAACAAGCTAGTAAAAGATAAAAGCCTAAAATTAAAATCTCGAGGTGCTTCGCCTAGGGATCCCGGAGAAAGCAATAAAAAGCTTCTCAGCAAGAAACAAGAGGGACCTGGAAAAATAATAAAAAGGCCTAACCAGAGGATAGGGGGTCTCATCACGAGCAAACCTATTAGGTCCATGGGTATCTAACAGTATGACATTGACATTAGCTGGTCACCACGCCAGGGCAATGACTCTTGGTTGCATGGCCAAGGGAAAGGGGGTCTCATCATGAGCCAACCTTCTCATTTTTGTGAAAATACTTGTGGGTAACGCTGTCACCACTGGTCACCACGCTAGGGCAGTGTCCCCTGATTAGCTCTTGAACAAAAAAGCAATAAAAGATAAAAGAATAAAAGGCAAGAATGGGCTTGGAAACAAATGCATCCATGATAGGTACAACTCGCCTTCTGCAAAGGCACCCACAGGTGACATTTTTTGCATCCTTAGCCCACACTCCAGCCACATGTTTGGACATCCCCTGACCACATCACCCACTTACATGGCTTGGATGAGGTTTCTTCCGGGAACTTTCCTTCTTCTGTGGACACTAACCCAATAGGACACCTTGTCTTTTTCTCCAGACTTGTATTGTAGGCTTGTGTAACGTCTTTGAGCTGTTAACTGATGTATTAGGGATTTTATGCACATGTTTAATAATATTGATGATGAGATGTGATTGACATTGCTATGATCCTTGTGACTGATAAGCCCATGGAGGGTGTAGCTTTTGATGTGCAGGACCATGCCCGACGGACAAGTACCATTTTCGACCGGTACACATGGGGAGATGATCAGTTCAGACCTCCATGGGGCTGAAGAGCCCATTAGGTGGATGTTGAGACCCCATCAGCGGGCAGAGACTGGATAGAGATGGATCGGGGGCTTTGCACCGAAGAAGAAGAGGACATTCCACCAGAGGCACCCCGACACAGCTTAACCTAGGGGGGTTGAGCCCTTTTCAGTGGAATGTTGGCCTTGGAAGGCCTGGGATGTCACCCTTGATGACCATGACGTCATTCAGCCTATTGGATGTCTTGGGAGGCAGATTGGGCAGTAGTGGCACGTGTGGCAGGTTGGAGAAGCCCAAGGAGTGCTAATGTTTTGCTCCAGGATGCTTCATTTGCCCTAGAAGGGGCTAACGTCCCCCTTAGAGGTGATTTTTATCTTTTTTCAGCTTGATTAGGGTTTTAATTTGACAATTTAATGTAAAAACAATATGATTTGGTATTTTGGCCTTATCGGCCTTTTACATGACCTAAAATGTAAAATTAGGTCATGGAATGGTATAAATGAGGGATTTTTACCTTCTTTTTTTCATCACAACTGACTCACTCATTACTAAGGTCTGAAATTTGTGCCCTCTCTTGGGTTATTGGCTGATCTAGTGATGTGCACTTATTGAAGGAGGATTATTTTGGCATGTTTTGGCATTTCTCTTGAAGGAAGGTGTTACAACTTACAACTAGGGTTTGCATTGATATTTCTTGGTGAATTGTAAGTATTTTTCTGCAAAACTTCTTGAATGAATGGTTGTAGTTTAATTTCTTGCATGTGTTTATAATTTTGCCGAACAAAACCCTAGGTGACAAGCACACAAGTAGGTCCTTGTCTCATGTCCCCTGATAGATAAATTTTCAGCCATTGATAGAGAAGAGAGAGCCTAGCCGTAGCTACACCCTCTTTTTCTCTTCATTTATTGCTAGCCGTACTATGTAGAGGCCAAGAAGAGAGAGACGTCTTAAGCCTAGGTCTACTACACTTAGGGCCATTTTTTTTCTAGGGTTTGCTGAAAAGGCCTTGCTGTAGCAACACCTTGCTTCACCAAACCCTCTAGTTTTGGTTTTATGCTTTATCTTTCAGCGAGCCGTTTTGCCATTCCAGTTAAGGAAGGAGGAGAGAGCACGAGGCCTTGCCATAGCAACACCGGAGTGAGCCTCTCTCCCCTAGGGTTATGATTTCGAGGCCTTGCCTTAGCAACACCTCCTAACTTCTCCCTCTAGTCCTTAGTCGTTTTGATTCTTGCCTCCTTCAAACCTTGCGTCCTTCACTATTGACTCCATTTAACCATAAGGCACTGATCCTAAGACCTCATGCGTTGAAGTGAACCTCATCAAAACTACTCTCAACACTTTGAATCCAACCCTAACCTAACTAACCCTAGCCTAGATCTAACATTCTAACCCTATATGCTGCCATTTTCTCCTGTTATTAACACCTTGGTGCAACAAACGTTTTGTTTTATAAGCAATTGAATGGTGAATAAAGGCATTAATTGAATGAAGTGCTGATTTATTGCATTGAATGCCATATCGTTCCAGTATTTATTGGTGGAGTAACATAGTTTTTATTGCTTTTTTATAAACATTGACTTCGTCAATATTTATTGCCTATATATTCATCAGATAGTCATCTATTGATATGAAGTACTAACCCATTTGAACTAGCTTGCATATATCAGTTTGCTGTTGCTTTGTTCTAGGTAGGTGTACTTCTTTTGGGGTTTTACTTTATTATTGGCTGTTTAGCCAAGACTATCTGCTCGGTGGTGATTTGTGAGGGGGGAATTTATCCTTGTCTTATAATCCTTTTGCCTTCTCAAAACTCCAGGTCACCGGGGATGTCTCCCCTGGGCCTCACCTCCCTAAAGAGAAAGAACCATCCCATTATGGTGACATTGGGTGGGATTGGTTCCTGTTACGCCAGTTTGGCCTTCAAACCTCAAGCTTTTATCCTTTCTACAAACTGTTCGATAACATTTTGGCGTCGTTGCCGGGGAACACTGAGTCAAGTCTCCTCAAGACGACACTTTTCGGTAAGCCTTGCCTCTAGAAGCCTTATCTTACAAGCTTACCTGGCGACTCCATTAGGGTGTTTTCCCTTTTTCTTTGGTAGTTTCAAGTAAACTATCTGGCGACTCCACAAACCAAAAAGAGGTTCAATAATCCTCCTTTATCTTTCAGAAGGAAGCCTCCCAAGAACTCTCCTATTGTAAAATCACTTTTTGGAAAGAGTCTTCCTTTGAAAACCATGTCTAGTTCTTAGACCAGCGTCAAAGACAATGGTCATCTACTCTTTTCAAACCACTAGACATGTCGGCCATACCAGGCTACCCTATGCAAATGCCACCTAAGTATAAGAAGTGGTTGCCTAAATTTATTGGTATTGATGCAATCAGTGTTGAAGAGCACATGACCAGCGTTTGGGCGTTTTTTCAGCTTCATCCCATTAGTGATGATCCTAAAGATTTAGTCATGAAGTTGTTCTCCGCTACCCTCTATGATGCCTCAAGGCGTTGGTATCTGAGCCTTCCCGATGGTAGCATTAAAACCATGGACAGACTAGAAGAGGTCTTTCTCAAGAGGTGGAGTATCAAAGAAGACCCTAACATGCTCCTTACCCGACTAAATAACCTTTGGAAACATGAAAATGAGTCTATTCGGGAGTTCCATACTAGATTTGAGACCTTGCTGCAAAATATCCTTGCAAGCCATCACCTCAAAGATGATTACCTTGTCCACATCTACACCAAGTCTTTCAATGGCCAATTAGGGTATCTCCTCAGGGACAAAAACCCCCAATCAGTTCAGGAAGCCCAAGAGCTTGCTACTAGAATTGAGGCTAACCTCCTCTCATCTAAGATTGAGCCTTTCACAAATCCAAGGGGGAAAGTGGACACCAAACCAAAGATAGTCCACAATACCGAACCTACCTCGGACCTTTGTGCCAGTATAGCCAAGTTGCAAGCCTCTATGGATGGTATCATGAAGAATCAAGAACAAATGATGAGTAGGATGGTCAACTTGGAAAGATCCCAAAGCCAAGCACCCAGGGTCCCCTACAAAGGGCAATTTCAAAAGGGGAACCAATTCTATAAGCCAAAGAATGAGCAAGAGGTTCCAAACACCTTAGCCCCTACAAACGTTGTTGATGAAAACCCTTGGTGCCTTGAATGCAGCGAAGCACATTGGGAGCATGAATGTCCTTATAGTGATAATGACCATCAACAAGTAAACAATATACGCCATCTCATGGAAGGCCCTCAGATAAATATCACTGCTGAAGAACATCAAGAGGCCATAAGAGAAGTGGCCAGGAAAGCTAGAATGGCAGTAATAAATAACCTAGACCAGGAATCAAAAGAAAAATTGAAGAAATAAGAGTTCTAGGTGTATAGAAGAAAGAAACTGTGCCAACCTACCGCTGAGCAAACAAAACCCCCTTCTTTGGATGTGCTCCTTCCTAAAACATCCAAGACTGAAAGGGTTGGCTTGAACTTTGACTTTGAAGGGGCATAATCCAAGATGCATGTAACCATTCCCCTAAAAGAAGTCATTAAGGTGCCATCTGTCAAAGAGTGTTTTGACAATTTCTTTCAAGCATCAGATGGACCCATGGACCCCCCTATCATGTTACAAGCTGATCACTTCAGGGCCCAATATGGTGAAAATCCTCCCTTCTTCATGACTTTAATAATGAACAACAAGAGCCTCAACAACTACATGTTGGATACAGGGGTAGGCGCCAACATAATGCTCTTTAAAGTCATGCAACAATTAGGATTGAAGGTCACATGCCGTTACAGGAATGTGTGTGGCTTCAAATCTAAAGCCATACCCACACATGGAGTAGTTGAAAATGTGGAAATTTGCCTTAAAGAGTACCCCGAGAAAGTGATCCACATTGACATCGTGATAGTAGACGTCCCAGATGTGTGGGGAATGTTGTTGTCTATGAAATTTGCTTCAATGTTGGGAGGTACCCTGGAGATGGACCTTACTTTATAGAATTACCTTTGAAAGATGGAATAATAGGCCGTCTCCTCAATGAGCCAGTAATTGAAACCCATGTGCAAGAAGCTAATCACCCGGTCAAAAGTGACAAGGCACATGATGAGATCATACAAACTCTTCATAAGTTTTCTCTTGAAGATATGCCTTTCGCCACAGAAGAGGACTTTGATAAAATTAAATGGCCCAAAAAGGAAGAGTACCAACAACTCCTAGATAAATTTAAAGGCAAGGAAACCGGGACTGTGAAGATACTAAAAAGACCAGAAGATGACGTATAGATTCATCCGTCCCAACAGGAGGTATTTACAGCAGAAGCCCACCCTCCTCCCTCTGCGCAATACACCAAGGTTGTCCAGGAGACAGTGAAATATAAAATCAGGAAGTACAAGGAAGGAGATGTAGTTTGGATATGGGATACCCAGAAAGGAGAGCCAACCAACGTCAAAGGAAGCACTCAATCATGGCTCGGACCTTTCAAAGTTGGATGAGAATCGGTTGATGACTCCTACTATTTGTCCACTTTGGAAGGAAGAAGGCGCCCATTACCTATCAACGGTTGCCTCCTCAAACCCCACCAAGGTGGGGGAACCTGACATCACAGGTAAGTAGGCATTTTGCATTCGTGTATTATATCATTTGCATTTGCATGTTAGTTTGCTTTCACATCACCTTTATTGATTGTTTTATTTCAGTTTATATATATATATATATATATATATATATATATATGTATATGTATGTTGGGGTGGCATTACCACCCCAAATTTTTGTTACTGATACTTATATTGAGATTGAGCAGGTCAGCAGGTTATGCCAGAAATGCTAAGGTTCTCATGCGCTCTACGGTGAGCACATGTCCTCGAGTTGGAGCCAGTTGTTATCCCCCACTTTCAGGGATAACTAGGAGATCATGTCTCGAAGCCCACAGGTCCTAAACATGGAGTACCGAGATCAGGATTGACTTTAGCATGGCTGTGGAGGGCTCACCTTTTCTTTCTTCCAGCATCTTTATCTTGTCAGCAGCAACAACATCCATCACCATCGGCTTGGTCCTGTGTCAGAGAAGGTTCTTGCTCCATGAGGTAATTAGTTCAGGTATCATGGTATGTGTCACTTTGATCATCAAAATGATTGAATATATGCATTCATTTCCTTTTATTTCTAACAACTGCTTGGATCTTACACTCGCCTACTTGACCAGGTTTGGGGGGATTGATAGGGTGCCCTAGCAAGCTAGTGTTTGTAGGTTTTGGTTTTCCACACGGGGGGATTTCTGAAAAGCCATTGTCCACTCCCATCACATCACCACTTTTTCATCTTGTTTCCCGCTCACTTATCCCATTCCACTGGTTCAGACATTGGGTTGACCTATTTTCAGGATTGCACCTAATGTCGTGGGAAGAAGGGGCTAAAGGCCCATAAGGTAAAAGCAAGATGGTAAAAGATAAAAGCCTAAAATTAAAACCTCGAGGTGCTTCGTCCAGGGATCCCCGAGAAAGCAATAAAAAGCTTCTCAGCAACAAACAAGAGGGACTCGGAAAAATAATAAAAAGGCCTGACCAGAGGATAGGGGGTCTCATCACGAGCCAACCTATTAGGTCCCTGGTTATCTAACAGTATGACATTGTCATTAGCTGGTCACCACGCCAGGCTAGTGACTCTTGGTTGCATGGCCAAGGGAAAGGGGGTCTCATCACGAGCCAACCTTCTCATTTCTGTGAAAATACTTGTGGGTAACGCTGTCACCACTGGTCACCACGCTAGGGCAGTGTCCCCTGATTAGCTCTTGAACAAAAACGCAATAAAAGATAAAAGAATAAAAGAATGAAGAATAAAAGGCAAGAATGGGCTTGGAAAAAAATGCATCCATGACAGGTATAGCTCGCCTTTTACAAAGGCACCCACAGGTGACATTTTTTGCATCCTTAGCCCACATTGCAGCCACATGTTTGGACATCCCCTGACCACATCACCCACTTACATGGCTTGGATGAGGTTTCTTCCGAGAACTTTCCTTCTTCTGTGGACACTAGCCCAATAGGACACCTTGTCTTTTTCTCCAGAGTTTTATTGTGGGCTTGTGTAACGTCTTTGAGCTGTTAACTGATGTATTAGGGATTTTATGCACATGTTTAATAATATTGATGATGAGATGTGATTGACATTGCTATAATCCTTGTGACTGATGAGCCCATGGAGGGCGTAGCTTTTGATGTGCAGGACCATGCCCGACGGATAGGTAGCATTTTGGACCGGTACACATGGGGAGATGATCAGTTCAGACCTCCATGGGGATGAAGAGCCCATCAGGTGGATGCTAAGACCCCATCAGGGGGCAGAGACTGGATAGAGATGGATTAGGGGCTTTGTACCGAAGAAGAAGAGGACGTTCCACCAGAGGCACCCCGACACAGCGTGACCTAGGGGGGTTGAGCCCTTTTCAGTGGAATGTTGGCCTTGGAAGGCCTGAGACGTCACCCTTGATGACCATGACGTCATCCAACCTATTGGATGTCTTGGGAGGCAGACTGGGCAGCAGTGGCACGTGTGGTAGGTTGGAGAAGCCCAAGGAGGGCGAAGGTTTTGCTCCAGGATGCTTCATTTGCCCTAGAAGGGGCTAACGTCCCCCTTAGAGGGGATTTTTATCTTTTTTCAGCTTGATTAGGGATTTTGACAATTTAAGGTAAAAACAGTATGATTTGGTATTTTGGGCTTGTCGGCCTTTTACACGACCTMAAATGTAAAATTAGGTTATGGAATGGTATAAATGAGGGATTGTTACCTTCATTTTTTCATCACAACTGACTCACTCATTAGTGAGGTCTGAAATTTGCGCCCTCTCTTGGGTTATTGGTTGATCTAGTGATGCACACTTGTTGAAGGAGGATTATTTTGGCATGTTTTGGCATTTCTCTTGAAGGAAGGTGTTACAACTAGGGTTTGCATTGATATTTCTTGGTGAATTTTAAGTATTTTTCTGCAAAACTTCTTGAATGAATGGTTGTAGTTTAATTTCTTGCATGTGTTTATGATTTTGCCGAACAAAACCCTAGGTGACAAGCACACAAGTAGGCCCTTGTCTCATGTCCCCTGATAGAGAAATTTTCAGCCATTGATAGAGAAGAGAGAGCCTCGTCGTAGCTACACCCTCTTTTTCTCTTCATTTATTGCTAGCCGTACTATCTAGAGGCCAAGAAGAGAGAGACGTCTTAAGCCTAGGTCTACTACACCTAAGGCTATTTTTTTTCTAGGGTTTGCTGAAAAGGCCTTGCTATAGCAACACCTTGCTTCACCAAACCCTCTAGTTTTGGTTTTATACTTTATCTTTCAGCTAGCCGTTTTTCCATTCCAGTTAAGGAAGGAGGAGAGAGCACGAGGCCTTGCCATAACAGCACCGTAGTGAGCCTCTCTCCCCTAGGGTTTTGATTTCGAGGCCTTGCCTTAGCAACACCTCCTAACTTCTCCCTCTAGTCCTTAGCTGTTTTGATTCTTGCCTCCTTCAACCCTTGCGTCCTTCACTATTGACCCCATTTAACCCTAAGGCACTGATCCTAAGACCTCATGCATTGAAGTGAACCTCATCAAAACTACTCTCATCACTTTGAATCAAACCCTAACCTAACTAACCCTAGCCTAGATCTAACATTCTAACCCTATATGCTGTCGTTTTCTCCTAATATTAACACCTTGGTGCAGCAAACGTTTTGTTTTATAAGCAATTGAATGGTGAATAAAGGCATTAATTGAATGAAGTGCTGATTTATTGCATTGAATGCCATATCGTTCCAGTATTTATTGGTGAAGTAACATAGTTTTTATTTCTTTTTTATAAACATTGACTTCGTCAATATTTATTGCCTATATATTCATCAGATAGTCATCTATTTATATGAAGTACTAACCCATTTGAACTAGCTTGCATATATCAGTTTGTTGTTGCTTTGTTCCAGGCATGTGTACTTCTTTTGGGGTTTTACTTTATTATTGGTTGTTTATCCAGGACTATCTTCTCGGTGGTGACTTGTGAGGGGGGGAATTTATCCTTGTCTTATAATCCTTTTGCCTTCTCAAAACCCCAGGTCATCGAGGACGTCTCCCCTAGGCCTCACCTCCCTAAAGAGAAAGAACCATCCCATTGTGGTGACATTGGGTGGGATTGGTTCCTGTTATGCCAGTTTGGCCTTCAAAC
Source organism: Picea sitchensis (assembly GCA_010110895.2). Lineage (NCBI taxonomy): Eukaryota > Viridiplantae > Streptophyta > Pinopsida > Pinales > Pinaceae > Picea > Picea sitchensis. Next base: position 434,368 of record SNQJ01S0000241.1, read on the forward strand.
CTCAAGCTTTTATCGTTTCTACAAATTGTGCGATAACAGGTTCCACCACCAGTGCTGGTGATGAAAGCCATGATGCATGATAGTATTTAGGTGTTAGAACTGATGCTAAGGCATGTAGTGGAATATTTAGCATTTCCCACCATTTTTCCACTTCTACATGATTAAGATTATACATGTTGACATCTCTAGGCTCAACAATGTCTTTAATCAACCCTAACATGCTATCCATTTGCTCATACACCTCCCCAATGATTGGCCGATCTGAATCTGAAAACTTGATCATGTTATAAATTGGCTTGGTGAATTGCAAAACATATTGAACCTGTGACCAAAACTGATTGTCAAGCACTGTGTTCTTGACTGCTAATGCACCTTCTTTATCATTGCTCAAATCATCCCATTCATCACTCATCACCATTGCAGCCAAAGCTTGTCTCACCTTCAATAGGCGCCTAAAAGTGAGGTAATAGCTAGCAAATCTAGTTGGTGCAATCTTAAGTATCTGCAACCTAGAGTAAGTGCTATAGAAGTAATTGACCCTTGTATGCTCGGTGATATATTTGATGACTTGCTTCCCTCTGTTGTACAACTGATTAATCTATCCACATTCTTTATGTTTGACAATATCATGCATCAAAAGGTTCAAGGTGTGCACCAAACACCCAGAGTCCAGACCAAAAGATGTGTGGATGCATTCGCTTAATGATTTTACCTTCTCCCTTACGATTTGCTGCATTATCAATGATTACTTGAATCACGTTAGAAGGGCCAACTTCATCCATTGTTTTCAACAAGAGCTCTGGAATGTTTTGAGAAGTTGCACTTATTGAAGAGGAGTCATGTGCTACGAGAAACACTGCACCACTAGAAGAAACACCAATAACATTGATCAAATGTTGGTTTCTAATACTTGTCCAACCGTCCGATACAGTGGATACCCCAACCTCTGACTATTCATTTGTAAACCGTGAAAGACCGGCTTGAATTTTTTCTTTTTCCTTGTCAAGTAACACAGTTCTAACTTTCTCATAGTTGGGGCTCTTGTATCCATTGGGGGCTTTTTCGTTGATGTCCCTCACCATGTCATGCCAATAGGGGGAGCGAAGCACATTGAATGGGACACCACAAGCATAGAGAAACTGTGCCACTTTTGCATCCACTTCATCCCTACCTCCAATATCAAAGAAATCTCCTATTGTTCTTCTAGATGTAGAGGTTGTAGAACCACGAGGAGATGGAGATTTAAGCTTTTGTTTTTTACCATGCTTTCTTTGTGCAACTTCCTCTAGCTTTATGTGTATTTGTCTCTGTTCTTTGGATATGTTAGGGAAAACATTAATCCCAAGGGACCCCTTATTGTCATCACTCTCCATTATACCACAAAGATGCCTCCTCACACGGGTGTATGAGCCAATATAAGGTTTTTCTTGATGACAATCATGAGGACATAAAAATTTAATGGTTCCACCACCTCTCCCTGCCTCAATTTTTGTCACAAATTTCCACAAGGGTGTCAATGAAGCTTTCCCACCTTCATTGTCCTCTTCATTGCTCTCTTCATCCTCTTCAAACCCTCCCTCATCTTCATTCTCATCTTCCCTTTGATGCCTAGTCCCCGAGAAGACCATGAGAACCAGAAATGGAATGATAAACCAAAAGAAAATCATTTTCCTCAAGCTTTAGATGAACAACTTGCAATAAAATGAGGGAGAAACATTGGGAAAAACATCTCCCTTTTGAGCATGATGTCATCTAGGGGGGTTAGGGCTTGGTGGTGAGGTGACATACATTGGCACTTGGATGTTTTGAAGGGGCTTGAGCCTTCATCATGAAGGAAGTTGTTGGATGCTTAACATGTGGCTTTGGGAAGCCTCTCTACTCTTCTCCATCACCAACGACCTCCTCCAAATGCCAAAATGTCCCCTAAAGGGGTGATGTCCTACTAAAATTTGGGTTTTATTATGTGCAAAAGTGAATTTTAAATGAATTGTTAATATTACTTTGTTAAAGAGGGTAAGATTAGGGCTATTGACCCCTAGTTTTGTGGTTTACCCCTTAATATGTGGACAAGTCACCTTGGTGACATTTTATATAAATAAGAGATCATAAGATTTCATTTGGACATAACTCTCCCTCTTGTGAGAAGTATTGGTCTGAAATTTTCGCTACACTTGGAGTATTTTGCCTCTTGTGCTATGGAAATTTGCTTTTTGGTTATGGTTTGATGAAGATGATGGTGCACTATCTCTAGGAGGTCATTCTCTTGCTTTTATGGAGGTTTACTTTGGCACCTAAATGCTTTTTCTTGAATGGTATGGTTTTGGCCAAGGCTAGATAGGAAGTATAAGGGCATACACCCCTATCCTAGTTTCCACCATAATTGTTAAGCTTTTAAAGGGTTTAGTTGAGGAAGTAAGAGGATTTACACCCGTCATCTTCAAACCCTAGCTAGGTTACTTGCCTTGGGAAGTAAGAGGGTTTACACCCCCAAGGATTTAGTAACCCTAGCTCTTTCTTCTTGACCCCATTAACCCATAACTAAAGGCACTAATCTTGCATTGGAGAAATAAACTATTGCATTGGGAAACATGATTTTTGGTCATTTTTACTTCTTGCAAAGTGGATTGTATTCCTTGTGCCTTGGGCACCTCACAACCACTAGGGCGTCTCCATCAAGGGGCTACTTCTTGCTGCTGTTATAAAATTACATATTCAACCATTGAGGCTGCAGAAACTGTAACTCATTTGCTTGAATAACTCTCTTATCAACCATTGGATTTTGCTCAAAGTTTGCACACTTATTCTTCATGGTCTAGCGCACTTTTTGGCAAAGTTTGAGGGGTTTTTAGTGGCTGATTTTCTTGCTGTAATACATTGAATGTTACAGCCATAAGGCTGATATAATTTGCTGCAGACAAGTGTTTACAACAACCTTATCTTTTAATGCTAGAATATTGGTTTTTCATCTTGAGTTTAGCTAGTCATTAACTAGTCTTTCTCTTGTATCTTCTACTTGATCTCTAGCATTTATTGAACAACTTATAGTACCATATTATTGTTGATATATACTGTTATCTATTGCTGCAAATTAGGGACAACAAGCTTAACTTGCTGATCCAACTAACATACATCATTGCAAAGTGATTTTTCTTGTGTCTCGGGCATGTATTTCACCATTTACAGGTTACTTAACATACTTGGCAACCCTTGGACCTTCCCAAAACTTCATTCCACACATTTCACTCCACTTAGACTTGACCTCTAGGGGCTCAACTTCCATCTCTATCCATCTCCATTTCTTTCCCCTTAGGGTCACCGGGATAGCCTCCCTAGAGTGACCTAGTCACCCTTGAAGTGCGAGACCTGCATCGAGGTGACATTGGGTGTAGGATTCCCAAGTAGCACTTGCTTTTGTGGTTGGGTCGGGCTTTTCCCAACCTACAACTTGTGCTATAACATGTCCATACAACACTCCATTGATTTGGTCCCTAGTTTTGCACTGCCTAATTACTGTGCATACCACCCCTTGCCTATTGGAATGTTGAGATAGATAAGCAGATCACACAATTTTTGGAGGGAAACAAGATTAGGCTGTGCACTGTTAGATTTTCATTAGTTTCGTTAACATTAGATTTACCATAGCATTTTTATCTTCTTTAACATTCAATAATCATATACTGAAATATATAAGCAACAAATAAACAAGCACAAGAGGACACAGATTTATCCTGGGAAAACCCCAAATGGAGAAAAAACCCCAAATGGGGGAAAAACCCAGCCAACTTTTCTTAGAGAGAATCTTTCTAGTATTCTAATACAACCGTGAACAAGCTCTATTCACAAGAGCAAACCAATAATGAAGAAACCCTGATAACAAATACTTATCTTCTTCTTGTCAAATCCTAGTGAGGGTAGACAATTGAGCAGCACCACAGAACTGGCGCAAGATAGGCGCATCACTAGAGCAAGATAGCACACCACAAAACTGGCACAACTGGTAACTGTAGTTGCTACTGCAACTGTAACTGCATCTGCAACTGGAATGAAGCAATTGGGAACACCACACAACCTTAGCACAACTCTTCTAGAGGTAGCGCACAAGAGAGATCACCAAGAACCACCAAGAATATCCTTCCCCAAGTGGGG
>SNQJ01S0000241.1:438563-451049 GCA_010110895.2 Picea sitchensis
TTTGCAAGTGTGTATAAGGACGACAACAAGAAGTAAGAGGATTTACACCCCCAAGGATTTAGTAACCCTAGCTCTTTCTTTTTGACCCCATTAAGCCATAACTAAAGGCACTAGTCTTGCATTGGAGAAACAAATTATTGCATTGGGAAACGTGATTTTTGGTCATTTTTACTTCTTGCAAAGTGGATTGGATTCCTTGTGCCTTAGGCACCTCACAGCCAGTAGAACGTCCCCATCAAGGGGCTACTTCTTGCTGCTGTTAAAAAAATTAATATTCAGCCATTAGGGCTGCAGAAACCCTAACTCATTTGCTTGAATAACTCTCTTATCGACCATTGGATTTTGCTCAAAGTTTGCACACTTATTCTTCTTGGTCTAGCGCATTTTTTGGCAAGGTTTGAGGGGTTTTTAGTGGCTGATTTTCTTGTTGTAATACATTGAATGTTACAGCCATAAGGCTGATATAATTTGTTGCAGACAAGTGTTTACAACAACCTTATCTTTTTGTGCTAGAATATTGGTTTTTCATCTTGAGTTTAGCTAGTCATTAACTAGTCTTTCTCTTGTATCTTCTACTTGATCTCTAGCATTTATTGAGCAACTTATAGTACCATATTATTGCTGATATATACTGCTATCTATTGTTGCAAATAAGGGACAACAAGCTTAACTTGCTAATCCTACTAACATACATCATTGCAAAGTGGTTTTTCTTGTGTCTTGGGCAGGTATTTCACCATTTATAAGTTAGTCAACATACTTGGCAACCCTTGGACCTTCCCAAGACTTCATTCCACACATTTCACTCCACTTAGACTTGACCTCTAGGGGCTCCACTTCCATCTCTATCCATCTCCATCTCATTCCCCCTAGGGTCATTGGGATCGCCTCCCTAGAGTGACCTAGTCACCCTTGAAGTGTGGGACCTACATCGAGGTGACATTGGGTGTAAGATTCCCAAGTTGTAGCACTTGCTTTTGTGTTTGGGTCGGGCTTTGACCAACCTACAACTTGCGCTATAAAAAAGAGTATTACTAAGCATTATTTAATGGATTATGTCCCCATTTTCAGGTTCTCTTGCTCTATAGTTGGAGATGATCTTATGGGTTTATGTCAGACTGACCAGAGGGGTAATTTGAGGTTAACAATGAGCTCAAGTGGTTTTGAGGAGGAGTTATATGATGCTTTTAGAGGTCCGCTTATCATCTTTTTATCATCGAGATCATTCCTGCGTAGTCAGATTTTGATTCCATTGCATTTCGACCGTTCTCATAATTTGGGAGTATTACTGAGCATTATTTAATGGATTTCACTATGGTTGTCATTTTAATAAATCATCTAAGAGGGACACCTTAGTGTAATAGCTTGTTGGAACCGAGAGGAAAAGCTCTAAATGTTGAGATGATGAAAAAGTGACTTCCAGGTCCAAAAAATGCTTTAAAGTCAAATAAATCACATTTTGGAGTAAAAAGCTTTAATAAATTAATAAAGTGACTTTAGAAGAAATACTAAAGATAAATTAAAAAGTTACTTGAGGGGAAAAAAGGAAAAGGGGGTATAAAAGTACAATGAGAGCTCATTCTCTCATTATGTATGATTGATCATTTTACCTATTGGTTTGGAGAGCTCTTGGAGCCTTTAGGGTTTGGAGGAAACCCTTGTTTGATTGGTTTTGGTGGTGAGACTATCCACCCTAGCTAATCCGATTTCGATGGTGAAAGATTCCACCCTAGCCATTCCATGGGGGAAACCATCGAGGTTTTCCACTTGTTTCTACTATGAGGAAGAAATCCATCATCTTTGCAACACCTAGGGTTTGTAGGGACCATACTTTTGTTGGAGGAAGCTGAGAATATTTCTAGAGCTTACAGTGCCATAGTAGAGGCAAAATTTTGGCTTAGTGGAGACCGTATTTCCTTGTTGGTTGAGTTCATTATTAGCTGGACCGAGTTTTAGTGTCTAGGGGCCGAGCTTCATTGTCAAGAGGTCGATTTCTTCACCAAGGATCGAGTTGTGGCTGTTGGGACGAATTCTTTGTGGCTGGGACGTATTTCTTAGTGGCTGGGTGTTTTTTCTCTCAAGTGAGGCCGCGATTTGCTTGCTAGGTCGTATTCTTCACTAAGGAAGGCCGAATTCCATTGTGTAGGCCCTATTGTCTTGTGTGGAGGCCGTGTGCATCAATACCAATTGATTCTCATGTGTGTAGATTGAGTTTTGAATGGAAAGGCCGAGTTTCCTACTAAAAAAGGGCTGATTCCCTTGGTTGGTGATTGTGTGGGCCTGTAGAGGCCAATTCTACCACTGCTGGCAACTTGAGAAGGTTTGATCCTGTTAAAATATTCGATGTGCTCATTTTAACTATAGACAATATCACTATTGTCACCCAACCATAGGCATGCGGCCACCCCCGAGCACCTTAACCTTTGCTAGATAGAATGATTCCGGAAAGCCACACTAGAACCAACAGATAAACCCTAGCTGCAACAGTAGCACGAGATGGAACCAAAAAACACCATCCAACTGCAACAACAACACAAGACAAGGAGAGCGCACCTTCTCCAAGGGTAGCGCACAAGAGAGAGAGTCTCCACAACCACATAACAAGAACAATACTCAACTGCAGCAGTTGCAGTTGCACTTCTTCACTAAATTTTCACCTTCAAGAAATCCACCAAAATACTCCAAGATGTCACCAAGAATACCACCAAGAGATACTAGAAGGTAGGGCGCATATCTTAGGCTAGATAGCACTAGATATAGAGACCAAGAATCACCCCAGAAGATGCACCTTCCTTTCTTGCAACTGTAGCTCCAAACTTGTGCTATACTTTACTGAAAGAGTGAGTGAAGTGAGTGTGTACAAATGAGCTCAAGCGCCTCCTATTTATAGTGGTTCTTGTCACTTGTCTGGGCTGACTTGTCCTTCTAGAAGCTAATACTTTAATATTAATTATTTTACTGAACCGACTTGTCTTCTAGGGTTTTTACACATCCGTTTAGGATTTTTCTGGCTTTCGGAATATTCTATGCTAGTCAAAGGTTACACAGGGAGGTGAATACCTCCCGCAACTACCATAATATCAACACTCCCTCCTAGCTAGGGAGGTATTAACTGTAATGGTCTCAAACACATCCATCCATTTCACATGGTATGGGAAAGGCTCACATAGTCTTGCAGACCATTCTACAGGTAGCATCATCATAGCCACACAGGCTATCTCATGATCATGCAGATCAAGTCACGAGCATCATCATCACTATCAGTATCATCTGGTAGCATCCTAGCATCAAAATATATCATCGTCTGCATCATCTCTTGAGGCCATACTCCATTTGAGTAATCGAGCATGATGCTGAATAAGTCATGTGTTGGACTTAGCGCACTCAACATAGTGTCTCGCATAAGTCACTCACTCAACAGAGTGATATAGGGACCATTCTTCCTATCCTGGTCACTGCCCGTGACAAAGGAAGAATGATTGTCCCAACAGATGTTGAAAGCCACGCCATGGGCCAAGGACCATTCTTTCCACTCTGGTCACTATTGTGAACTCAGGAAGAATGATTGTCTTGGACCATTTTCCCCCGTCTGGCCACTACTGTGAACTCAAGGAAGATGTTTGTCCTGTACCAATCTCCCCACTCTGGTCACTACTGTGAACTCAGGGAGATGCACCATTTTACCTGTCTAGGCAAATCCCTAGGAGAATAGTTGTCCTGGACCATTCTACCTATCCGGGCAATGCCCCAGGAGAATAGTTGTCCATGGTACATCAACAATCTGTTCTGCCTGGACCATTTTCCACCTGGAGAATGTCTATCCACCAGCACATTGACTATCCATGATGCCATATATCAACACTCCCTCCTAACCGAGGAAGTCATCTCCTCCTTTTCAACCAAGGGAGGGTATCTCCACAAGTTCCAGCTTGTCCCTCAAGTATGCAAACTTTATCTTGGACAAAGGTTTTGTCAAAATATCAACTGTCTTCTCATCGGTGGAGATGTACTGGAGAATCACTTCTCCCTTCTGGACTTTATCACGGATAAAATAGTACTTGATCTCAATGTGCTTTGACCTGTGATGGAACATGGGGTTCTCTGAGTTGTGCATCCCTTTGGAAGACACTCTATTGTTGAGCATGCTAGGCTTGATGTGTTGATGAATGTTTCCCTTTTGAGCATCTTTAATTTCCTGCACAAACAAGCAAATTCAGTTAGTATCTTTATATCTTTGTATCTATTGTTTAGTGTAACTTTGGTGTAACTATTAGATATTCTTATTGTACTTTTGTATTTAGTTGTGATATTTGTTTCTAACCTTGTTGTGATATAATTGTAATCTTTGTAATTTGTTGTAACTCTTGTGTAATCAACCTCCCTCAAACTTTAGTTGACCCCTTGCCCAATCTTAGGCACTAGTCTTAGTTGTCCTAGGAAAAGGATTGATTTCTCATCTTGAATTATTGCACATTGCATTGCTGCCTTTGCATCATAGGCTAGATCTTTCCCGCCAACCTTTTAACTAATTAAAACCAACTCCTAGAATCAAACGTTAATCTCATCTAGTAACTAGGGTCTACCTCCCTTGGATTCCCTAGGAGTAAGCCTAGATGGAAGAGGTTCAAGTCAAAGTGACAGCGTGGGCTTTGAACCTAGGCATTGTGCCTCCAAGGACACACTAAGTGAGAAGGACTTAGCTCACGTTTGCAAGTGTGTATAAGGACGACAACATCTTTGGCGCCGTTTCCAGTGATAAGTCTTTTATCCTTGGTCTAAACGACTTAATTAACTTGTTTTTTTTTTTTTGGAACTAAGTAATAAACTTTTGTCCCTAATTTTTTTTAACTTGGATTGGTTTATTTTTGTTTGCTTTCTCTTCAAGTGGCGACTCCATTGAACAAATCTATCAAGTACACTATAGGGAACAATCCTTGTAGGCTGCTTGAAAGTCTTGGAGACGAAGCACTCATTGATATCCAATTCTTGTTCAACTTAATATTCTAACTTTTGTTTTCCTTTTTGTTTTTGCTTTGTTTGATGCTTTTGTTTGTTTGATAAACTTGGTCATCTGGCGACTCCACTTTAAAATAATTTGACAAAGTATTCTTCAAGGAGGAATTCAGGGCTTGTTTTGTTTCATCCTTGAACTTGGAAAGGTTTTTGGATGAAGCTAGCTAGTTTTTCTTCTCGTTGGATCCTTAGTAATCTTTTGGGTCCCAGATTTTTTCTTCTTTAATGAGCTGCCTCTTAAAACCTTTTGATTTTTTGGGAATAGTTGGTTATCCTAATAATATACTTGAAGATGTTATTGATAATTTGTTTAATTTTCATGATGGTGGTGATGCTTGTGCTCATGTCAAGGCCTTTTGGCAATTAATTGATGATTGGTATGATCCACCTATTTATGAGGTTGCTCTAATGCAATTGTTTTCCTGGACTCTTTTAGAGGGTGACGAATATGCTTGTAATTGGTTTCTTCTTCATGAGGATAATTCGATCAAGACCATACGGGACTTTCTGCATGGCTTTTTGGAAAGATTTGGGGATGATCGGGATGAGATTTACACTGAGTTGGTTGATGATTTTATGGAAAAATGGAAGAGGAAGAATCTTCCAGATATAAAAACAATCAGTTCAGATATAAAGATAGATACTCCACCAGAGCCCATTGAGGAGCTTAAAGAAGTCATTTCGAACATGCAGTATGCCCATACTAAACAGTGTGAGGCCATGGATGAATAGTTTATGGCCATGGAAGATCAAGTGGAAATCATGGAAGTTGACTTTACAGAAAATTATATTGAACATTCGGACCTTATAGAACTTGAGCTTCACAATGAAAAAGATAAGGAAGTTCATATGGAAATTCCGGATGAATCCATGGATGAGCCAGTGATCGATTTTGAGGAGATAAAGGAATTTGAATTTGAATTTGAAGCTGTTGAATATCTAGATAATTCAAGTCCCCACCGTCCTCCCGAGGAACCAATCTCTTTGAAGGAGAACCTTGACAACTTTGAGGAAAACAATGTAATGGTTCCTGTGACAGGTTCATTTTCGACATCTCAACCAAAAGATGAATTAATGCTAAATTATAATGGAATGGAAGGTAACTTCAGATTATCAATATCATATCATTATGAGTATTGGTTGGCCTTCCACATTGACAATCATGAGCATAAAAGTATTGAAAGTTTACATGGCTTGTCATATTCCAGTATTTGGTTGAATGGAAGAAGGAGCATGATTCTTGGTTGGTTCGTCCTCACAAAAAATTCCAAGTTGATAAAACTTGGGAAGGAGTCTTCTGTGAGTCATCCTGGACAAGGATGTTTCAGACACTTGTGGCTTCATTCCATCCAGTGTATGGATGGTTGTAACGCATCTCTAACCCTTCTCCTTATTTCAGTTTTGTATTATTTCATTCATTATGTCATTATGTACTTAGATTTATTTTTGTATCATAGTTTCATTTTGTAATTAGAAATGTTGTACAATGGTTATTTCTTTATGTAATTGTTGCTTATAGCATTTCATTTTTTTTGTCATGTATATGTATATTTATGTTGGGTACTGGTGAGCACTTTGTTTTGTAGATGCTGGATTCTCGTATGCTCTCCTTCCCAAATGTGAAGACCAAACACACGTCCCCATGTGGAGCCAGATGTTGACCACCTATTCAACTGGGGGGTCAACTCCATGTACCATGAAGATATGCAACATCAGATGCTACCAAGTCAGAGACTTCCTGGTTCTACAAGGCATTTTTGGCCTTCAACATGTATTTTTGTAACTGGAATTTCCGCTCCCCTGCGTGGGATAATAATGTAATAGGTCTGCATGGATCATAGTTAGGCCAGTTACCTTAGGAATTCATCATTAGAGGAGTCCCTTTCACTGAGTGTTTTTTTCCTCGGGTTATTAATTTGGCTTAACCAGCGTTATTAATTTCCCTTGAGTTTTTCACTCCCACAAATAATTCCTCCGAAGTGGTGAAAGACGTTCTAATGGTGTCATCCTCTGGTAGCTAGTGTTTAGGAATGATGTAAATGACCATGTAAGACATCTCTCAAAGTTTCGTGGAATTCCGTCGATTATAGATAGGTTTTTTTTAATTAATTAAAATTTCCTAAGGTTGGGTATTTTTTATTAATTAATTTTTGATAAAAAATGTAAAAACTAGGTCCTTGGGCTTTTGCTAGGGGTATTTGTGCTCAAAAGAAATGGAATGAGACCCCCTACAGCCTTGGACCAAGTTTCAGTTTAATTGGACAACTTTTGCTAGGAGTTTGTCCATAGGGAGTCTTAGTGAGTCAAAACAACAATTTTAATTGCTAGTCATGACATAGTAAAAATGTCATTTTTTGTAATTATGAGCAAATTGAGTAAGGTAAAGGTGGAAGATGATGAGTAAACACTTGCCTAGCCTACCCAAACCCCTTTCTAACCTTTACACACCCCCCTCACTCATAACTCACTCAAACACCTACGCCCCCTCTCACAAGAAAACCTTTGAAAATGCATTTGCTTGAGTTATGGGCCCCTCTCTCCATGTGTGCGCCCTTCCTAGCCTACCACCTCACCATTTGATAGGCCCCACTCCATCTCACCCTTTCCACCTCATCTATCCATGCCAAAACCCTAAGTGGTGCGCCCCTCTCTTTGGGATTCTCTCATTGACTTGGTGTTTGACACTTGGATCTCATCCAAGAGGGGTCACTTTGCCTCTCCAAGTATAAATGACGGCCCTTTCACCCTCATTTGCCCACCATCTCTTGAGCTATTGCCTTGAATCCCGTGCATTAAATATGTGTCCTTCTTAGGCATCCAATGTTTACCAATGCGCTACCTGGTGAGTTGATGTGGTAGTCACGACTCACAATATCATGTGGCTCTGACTTTGACTAATGCTTGTGAACGTGTTTTCCTGTTATTGGTATTGCTAACACGGGCATATAGTCTTTTACAGTCCCCTAGGCAGCTCCAGTCGACATGCAGTTCAATCATTTAAGACTCTGCTGTCATTGTGACTACTTAAACCCAGCACATGGCTACGAATATTTTGTGTGACTATTTTTACCCTTTGTTTAAAATAAGCTTCTCAATTGTATAAAATAAACAACAGAATACAGACCATATTACAAAAAAAGCGGCAGCAGATGGGTTACTACCTTGATGCAAAATCTTGGGAGAATACAAAATCCCCGTTGCCTAGATGCTCACTAACTATCAATAATCAATAAAAAATTGGCGATTGACATCCAAACAAGTACAAATCATAAATACCATTAATTTTGAAATTAAAGGTTCAGAGGGATGAGCCAAAGCAACCCGTCATCATAAACTAAGTCATTCAGCAATAACTGCCCATTAGCTTGCATGGCTGGAGCAACCATTGCAGCACATGGAGGCAGCTCATCATCATTTCACTTTGATGGCCAACCCATTTGTGGAGGTGGTCATGTTAAGACTGGGAAGTGCCAAACATCAGCACCATTTTCTTGAGGTCAATCCCTTACTATTTTTATCCTGTAACTATCACTTCGGCTTCATTATGTCGAATTAACCATATTTCCTTAGCCCTCGTGACCCTGGTTATAATTATCCATCAAACTTTAATTACTAGATTTCACGTTAGCAAATACCTACATGTGCATGTAAACAACATGATCCGAACCTGCATAGGTTGCTACATAATATTTAAGATCACATTGTGACCAAGAATATATCCAAGCAGATAAATAGTTATTAATGTATATATGAATATGTATACAGATAAGGACATGTCTCTTGGATGTGACATATTATAATATTTTAATTATTCTTTTGTAAATGCTTCTTATATTAACAAACTGTTTCTCTGTGAAGCAGTTTATTATAATATTAAGTATAAATATTATTTATTGTGATATACTGAGATACATAATACAATACTTACATGTGAAAGAAAATACCTGGGCTGTTACAGACAAAGAGTCAACAGGGTGGGGATTGACAAAATGACCTTGAAATTAGGCGACTGATAAAAGGTTCTAGTATTTTGGGATGTAATTTTGATCTTAAAGGAGAATTTTGACCTAATGAACTGTGTTTTTTCCATTGCATTGTTTTGCAGTAGTAGAGGAGAACAAACAGACCCGCGTGAGGATGTCCTAGATCTTCTGACTCATGGAAATGTCACTAGCTAAAGGAGTAGTCACTTTCTTCTTGTTTCACCTTCTTACTGAATGCATGTTTCAACCTGCATATCTCATCTCATATGCATCAGGAATGTCTAAACCAGTTTATCAAAGGACAGGCGAACATCCTTCAAAAGAAGAAAATCCAAAAAGAAGCATGAATTCAAGCAAATGGAAACCAAAGGGGTGAGTTCTATCTTCACTATCACGATCTCTATTAAATTGCTATGGTATCTTGTCACGCTTGGTTAATCTTCTCTGCAATGCCCGTCCTCGCTATGCAGACAAACACCTTGAAATGATTTTCTAGAAAGCTTGTTGTTTGTTCATGATCAACTGTAACAACAATCAATTATTTCAGTTGAATAACTCATATGCCTTCATGTTGGATTTTGCATGTACAATACAGATACAAACTACCATCTATGATATCTTATGGTCTTTTCTGACATCTGTAGCTTCATCTGCAATAGATTCAACCTTCAAGTTTTTATCACTTGAGAGGTTTCTTCATTCATGTGAATGGTTAATAATTGCATGGGGAATATACCATGGATTTTTATTTAGCAGGATGATGGAGATCAGCACTAATTAATGAATGTCTTATTAATTCCCTTGTATAGGGGTGGACTACAGGAATATATTGGCAGCATGTGATCTATAAACCAGTCTTACTTATAGGACTTGACTTTTGCAGAACCTGATATTTACAAAGGTTGAAAAGGACTGAAGACTGTTTGAATTATAGCATACCTAAGTTGCATGGTATGGGGAAACAGGTATGTGCTGGAAACATGACCCCCAAAATTTGGAAACGGGGAAACACGGTATTAACAAATGATACACACGTGCGCGTGCTAGAAACATGACCCCCAAAATTTGGAAACAGGGTATTAACAAATGATATACGCGAGCGCGCGCACACGTACAGACACACATATATATCATTGTTTTTTAAATAGCACATTATCGTGAAAGAAAGAATAGTTGAGCAAGAAACTTTAAATGAGAAACATAAATGACAACTTAGTAGCAAACCCATTTATATATTAATTCCCATAGATGATTACATTATGCAAAATGCCAAAGGCAAAAACCAAAAACGTACTTTATAAATGAGGTTATATATCCAAATCAGTGTTTATATACGAGGCTATGTATGTTGGATTGAAATACAAAATGAGCTAAAGCTTGATAGTCATCCATCCCATCTTCATATTCATCAAGAAAAATAGAACACAATGCATGTTCACTAGTGTATTGTGGATTGGAAAAAGTGTTGCCAATTCCATTTCTAGACTCCTCAATACTTAATGTAGCAAGAGACAGTTCCAAGTTAGGGGATTCGATATCCACATCCCAATCTTTATAAGGCCTAGTTGTATATTTTAGATCCCCACAAGATGCAAGGAAAAGGTTGGAATGCATAAAGACAAGAGCCCCAGCCTTCTGTGAACCCAACCTTTTGTGCTTTATGGTATGGATAAAACTGTAGGTTCTCCAATTCCTTTTTGCAAATGAAGAGCTTGCCGCTAGTGAAAAAATATGAACGGCAAGGGTTTGCAAATGTACACCATTTGATCCATGAAAAAATCCACCATCTAACAAGACTCATGGTGCTCCTCTCATCCAAATCTGATATCTATAAATATTCATCCAATCCAGCAACAAAACTGACAAATTCTTCTTTTACCTCCCTTTGTAGAGAAGTTGGAAATATACTCAAAAAGGCATTCTTCACTCCATTTGCCACCTCCTTATCCGGATGTGGTTCTTTTCTCTTCCCATTGCTTTGAGCAATGATGTCTTCATCATAAATTCTTGGGTTCTAGACAAGTGCTAAAGTGTGCAATGGAGTGTTGAATTGGTACCACCTCTGAAAAATGATTGACCTCACAAGATCAACAAAATAAAGAGAGGGAGACTCTTGTGAAATGATTTCCTGGTTTTCTTAACCATGGTATCGATGCCATTAAAAATCTCTCCCCAAAAAGGTTTCTCCATCTCTTCCACTTTGGAGAAGCTCAAATATAGGTGATGTGAACTTGAGCAAGAAATATACCTTGCTCTGCCAATCCTCATCAATCAACAATTTATGCACCATGGTTTCCCTCTATGAATCTGCCTATCTCAACTCAGCTGAAAGATTACCCACCACCATAAGTCATTAATGCATTTTTAACCTCAACAAGGTGGTGCAACATGATGAAATTTTAGCCATATCTTTTCTCAGCAACATTCAACAACTCCAACATGGAGTATTCTCAAAATGTTGTTGGAGACTAGTGGTGGTTGGTGATGAGTTTTATGATGTGCCTAGCCTGCCCTATGATCTCCTTAATCCATGGAAGTCTAGTCTCAAACTCTTCTAAAATCATATTTAAATTATGGACAATGCAAGGAGTCCAAGAAATGTGATTATACCTATGCTCAATAATCAAACCTGCAACACTGCAAACCGGTGCATTATCCGTGATAACTTGCACCAACCTAGATGGCCCTACTCGCTCAATAACTTTCATTAAAAATATCAATAATGAAATAAGCATCTTTTACCTTACCTGAACAATCTTCGGCCTTCAAAAGCATTGCTTCTTTTGGTGATGTGGAAATGACATTGACCAATAGTCGAAGCTTTGTATCTGTTCATCCATTTGAGATAATGAAAGCCCTTGAGATACTCCATGAACCATGAATGGGTGATAAAACATCCTCAACAAGCTCCCTCTCTTTCTTTTTTAAGCAAATTGGTTTAGAGTTTTTCATAGTTTGGCCCCTTAAACCCTTGAGGAGTTGAGTTGAACCACACTAAAATGAATATTGCAAGCATAGATGCCCCTTGCCACTCTTGTTTCAACTTCTTCTCACTTGAACATTGAGTAGTTTAGCTAATTTGCTCTCTTGAGTTGCAAATGAACCTTTTGAATTTCATTCTTATTGTTGTTGTTTTTCTGCTTTTTTTCTTCCTTGATTTGTTCACAATCTTTGGCTCATTGTTAGGAGCTAAAGTATTGCAAACAACAAGCCATTTTCTCCTTTTTTTCATCCTTGAGCATCATTATGCTCTTTTTAATACTTTTCCCTCTGATTTGGGATTGTTCTACATTTGGAAACATCAACACTAGTTCCCCCTTTCTTCAAAAGCTTCACCCTCACTCTTGTTGATGATTGCAGCCATGTGAGACATTCTCCAACTTACAAACCTGTGAGATGTGGATCATTGCAGCCATGTGATATATTCTCCAGCTTACAAACCTGAGAGAAAGCCCCTGAAGAGGGTGTGTGGTTCCTATCTGAGACAGAG
>SNQJ01S0000242.1:8206-25810 GCA_010110895.2 Picea sitchensis
AGGAATATGTAACACACTTTTTTATTTTTTTTAATATAAATGTCATAAAATTGTGTTCAATACTTTTTTTCTACTCACACATATAGAGAGTAAGTCATTTCTTGCATTCTTACCACCTGTCCTTCATACTGTTTGCCACATCTACACTGCAATTTCAAGACCCCAAGTCCAATTGTGCTATTACATCAACACGAGGCCCTTAAAATTCAAATAGTCTGCAAGCCCGCTTGTTAATTTGTATATTGCGGAACTCTGGGTGCTATTTGTAGGGCACGAAACAATAGAGGCCAAATTTTGAGCCGACCAGCCTGAGAACCCACGATCCAAAAAGTGGCTAAGTATGGAATGAGGGCTTTGTGCATGGTCTATAAAATCTCATGCCCATACTTTATAAAAATACATATTTGGTATCTATAAAAGTAAATATGTACTTTATAAAAGTACATATTTCGTATGTATAATTTATGGTGTCCAGAAACCTATAATTTGATAAATTTCAATTTCTTTTGTGTCCAGGAGGCCTTGTTTTAAAGAAAACTATTTCGAGAATGCTAATTTTTTTGTGGTTTTGTCCACGAACCTATGTAACAGACGTTACTACTATTCTATTGTATGCTAAATTTTTTGTGTCCAAGAATCTTTTAAATGTATTACTATTGTACACTAATTTTTTTTATCCAGGCTCCTTTTAAATCTTTCATGTACTATCAAACTTAGATACTAGGAACCTTTGTTGATGTAACACACATTAATAATTTTTTATAAATTTCAAATAAAATTAATTTGGGAATACTAAATTCTTCATGGATACCACATGTACTTCAACTTGCAACCCACGTGTCTGTACATGGTCGCATTTACTCCCATTCCAACCTGACATGGAGTATGCTACCATGCAACACTTGTTTTTATGCCAATTTTATCAATTGTATTGGTAAGGTAAATTAATAATGAATATTTCTTTTGAAAGCCTCTAGTACTTTTGTACGTGCCCAAGATCTAATGAAATCGCCACTTTAATTGTTCACTGGATTCCTTCAACCTTGTGGTAATGGAATTGACATCCTCTTCTCATTTTTAAGTCTATGTAGATTGACATATTATGCATATGGAACTATGTTGGAATTTGGAAAATACAATTTTTCTTGGTATTTGACAACGAAAAATACATGATAATAGACATTTTTACCATCAAAATTTGGAGTTATTTCCATTTATATTTATATTTGATGTTAATAATATTCAAACTAATTGTAAAATTTTGAAATATGAAAGGTTGTAACATTCAATTATATCATTATTTTCTAATATTTTTTTTTTTAATTTTGATTTAAAGATTACATACACCTAGTTAATTTTCATTTAATAACCTTTTCAATTGGTAAAGTGGAAGTTTGGGTCACACTAAATTCTACAATGATTCATGCGGCTTAGAAGTTTTTCACAATTACGAGAAAAATGCATCTTAACTGGTAAAGTGGAAGTTTGGGGTCACATTAAATTCTACAATGATACATGCACATATGGGCTTAGAATTTTCACCATTACGAGCAAAATGCATCTCATGCATCAAACTATAGAAAGTTTGCATTGTTCTTAAGATTTCCCCTTCCCTACACTTTGTTTGTTTAGTGATGTGAAGGTTCTTAACATAAGAAAGTATAGAGATGTATATTATTTTATTTTTTTAGGTTATAAAGTTTAGGGAAAAATTTTGAGTACTTTGTCTCATTTCGAAGATGGTACCAAGAGTAAATCTTAGAATCTTCAAGGTATAAGATCGATCAACAATAAAGCCGTTCAATTGTTAATGTATGGCTTAAAGAGTTAGATGAACTTCCTCAACAAACAAAAAATAAAAATGGTGCAACATTATATACTATCTATATCTAGCATTATTTCTCATTATCAAACATCA
The DNA here is from genome assembly GCA_010110895.2 of Picea sitchensis. Lineage (NCBI taxonomy): Eukaryota > Viridiplantae > Streptophyta > Pinopsida > Pinales > Pinaceae > Picea > Picea sitchensis. The sequence goes on from SNQJ01S0000242.1 coordinate 10,125, forward strand.
AGAACATCGGTTTGATTTCGAACATCAATAAAATTTCAAATTGTCTCCTTTGGTTGCATATAAAAAAGACATTGTGTAAACGTTCTACCTTTTGTTTTTTTTCACCGAAATTTGACGATATAAATTTAGGTGAAATCGTAATTTTATGTTGTTTAAATTGCATTTTTGAATGCATAAATGGACTCATCGTCCAGAAAGCCTCATGGGTCATTCAGATTATATAGACTCAACCACTCAAATCTGCAATTCCAACAATTTCTCACCGAATTTTAGGCAAAATTGATCTGAAAATATATTTTAAAAAATAAAATGCTTAGACTACGACTATAAACTATAAACGTTAAAAGCGTTAAAAGCATATAAGGCAAGTAGAGATCCTTAGTTGTGATAGGGCGAGGAATTTTGCAATCCTATTTTCATGTCACTTGTACTTTCTCATGGAATCATCACTTAAATTCATTCAACAAGTTCAAATCCAGAGGAGGGTAGGGTATGTATACTTTCGTAGACTTTACCAATCAAATTGTTCAGCAGAAGAAGTCTCATACACCAATTTGGTGTCTGGCTTGGTCGTGACCTTAAAAATAAATTATTATTATTATTGAAGCCCAATCTCAAAGATTTATCATATTAATTAAATGCAAAGATTGAATTTACAATTAATCATGTAAATAGATACTCATTTAAAAAGAATATGTAATACAATGCCACCTTATGTTACAGAAATAGATATAAATATATATATGCCCAGTGCTTTTGTTGTAGTCTAGTTGGTTAGGATACTCGGCTCTCACCCGAGAGACCCAGGTTCAAGTCCCGGCAAGGGAATTTTGTATCAATAAGACAATGAATGAAAATATGTGCGTCTGTTGATTGATGGAAGGCAAAACATATTTTAATATATATATGTCCAGTGCTTTCATTGTAGTCTAGTTGGTTAGGATACTCGGCTCTGCACTAAATCATCATCGTCCATTGCAACCCGTCCCGGCAAGGGAATTTTGTATCAATAAGACAATGAATGAAAATATGTGCGTCTGTTGATTGATGGAAGGCAAAACATATTTTAATATATATATGTCCAGTGCTTTCATTGTAGTCTAGTTGGTTAGGATACTCGGCTCTGCACTAAATCATCATCGTCCATTGCGACCCGTCCCGGCAAGGGAATTTTGTATCAATAAGACAATGAATGAAAATATGTGCGTCTGTTGATTGATGGAAGGCAAAACATATTTTAATATATATATGTCCAGTGCTTTCATTGTAGTCTAGTTGGTTAGGATACTCGGCTCTCACCTGAGAGACCCAGGTTCAAGTCCCGGTAAGGGAATTTTGTATCAATAAGACAATTAATGAAAATATGTGCGTCTGTTGATTGATGGAAGGAAAAACATATTTTTAAATTATTCTATTCGTTGCATCTTAGAGTAGAACACTGAAATCGTGGCTCAGCAAAACAAGAAAATACCCAACAAAGGAAATTGAATGCGTCTGTCGGGAGTCAAACCCAGGTCTATTGCTTGGAAGGAAATTATCCTAATCGTTGGACTACAAACACCAATTATATAAAAAATTCCCTTTCTTACATTACATGATCAAAACAATGCAGTTTTCTATCATTCCCTGGACTTGAAGCCTATCGTCGCTGAGGTTGAAGGTATATTTAGATCTTATCATTATAGGACTGTTCTAATTTATTGTCATAGAAATTTAAAATCAAGCTTAAGGTGAGTGAGTGTGTTTGAAGATATTTGATTTCTCGTTATGTAGCTCAAAGCAATTCTTATTCGGATTTGAAATGTTTTCTTTTATTTTAAAATATTATTTATGTGGGTTTATAGACATCTGTTTAGGGTAAATTTTCAAGTTGGATAGATGGTATTATGAAAGATATTTAGTTTTGGAAATATTGGATTTCACATATGTTTTTGCTTGCAATGTGTTTAATGGTGGGCTTGATGTTTCAATGTTATTTCAGACCATATAGGTTGCATTGTATTTCAATAGTTATTTTGATGCATTGGGATCCATCAAGATCATATGAGGGTACTTTTAGTATCATGTACACTGGATTTACAATGTTTTTGGTTTAGGGTGTTGAATTTATGATGACAATATAAGCAATGTTATGATTAAATTCAAATACTTTAAAATATCTTCAATTATTTGGTTGTTATATTTTATGCCAAAGTTTTTGAAAGTTGTTTGGGTCTATTTGAAAGTTTGTAATGTGGGCCTTGAAGCATTTCGAATTAAACCTAGAGCTATAAAGTTTGTTTTGTATTATTTTCTTTTCTTTGAACTGTGGATTGTCTTAAATTGGATTGCATATGTATTCTTCTCTCTCACAATTTGATAATGTATATGGATGTATACATTCTCTCAAATGAGATGATGAGAGCTATAGATGTCATGATCACTAGTAAACTTGTCGTGGTGTGTGGATATGGAGAAATTTTGTTGTGGTGTGTGGATATGGAGATGTTGAAGAAGGTTGTGCTACAACCTAAAGGTTGTTGGAACTAAGATCATTGGTATAGAGCTTGATCCTATAAGTGCCTTGCAATTTCTTATGAGAACCATTGAGATCATACAAGGGTATTTATGATGTTGTGTACTTTATATTCATAACAATTTACTATTTTAGGTTGTTGAATTCATGGTGGAAATAGAAGTAGTTTTATGATTAAATTTGAATACCTTAAAATATGTTTAGTTATTTAGTTACTATATTTTATAATAACTTTGTTTTTGAAAGTTGTTTGGGCTTGTTTGGAAGTTTGTGATGTGGACTTTGAAAAATTGTAAATCTTCTCTTTTTTTTCCTTAAAAAGTCATAACCTTTCATTAAATACAAAAAAAATGTACATTTTACATATGTTTGTTTCAACATTTCAAAAATAAACATATTGTACATAAGGCATCAAAATATCCCTTCCTATCTACCTTTTCATAATTCCAATGCTTACAACCATTATTCATTAAAGAACTACCATTATCTTAAACCCAAGGTAGGCTTCCACATGTTAAGTTAACATAATAATTGTTAAAGGTTGAATTCTTTCCACATAATCTATACAATAAAGATAAGTTAACACAAAGTAAATTAGACTTTGAACATATTTCTATTCATTAAAATATTTGTTTCACTCTTATTCCATTGAATTTCATTGGAATACCCGGTTTCCCTATGCCATCCTTAAACTCCCTTATCCACCCTACATTATTTTCCATGAACAAACCTACTTTGAACAATAATTTGGCCTTTGATTTTATCTCTCTATACACATTATTGTAGTATATCTTTGTGAGAATCATCTCCACTCAATACAATTACTCAAGAATCAAAAGTAAAATCTTATTCCCCATCTTGTACATACCTAACATCTTATTGACTATCACAGTAGAATCTTGATCCGAATTTAGGAGAAGAACGAAATGAAACCACATATTTATAACATTAACACAGAGACACAGTGAACAATAACACAGATACAATAAAACTTGACTTCTATTAAATAAGAAATACATTGAAACTGTAAAATCCAGACTGAAAACAAGCTTGCTAGAATGGTGGCAGCTTATCTCTGAGAAGAGATGTGACGACTACGCTCATTTTCTAGAAGACGAGTATAATGAGGCTCTGAAGGAATTTTTACAATAAACATGAATTCCAAAACCCTAACCCTAGTATATGAAGCACCAAAAGTCATGTGGGCCTCGTTGGGGTAAGTTAGTACATCAACTTCCCGGGGTCGTAACTTTTGCATACGATCTTCGTTTAGGGCACACGGTAGCTTGTTGGAAAGGTATTGATGAGAATATTCATTTAGGGGGCTCAATCAAAGAATTTGGATATCATTGAGGTGCTCGATCGTGTAAAATTGATGTTTAGGCCCTCAAAATGGCCCTGGAAGTCCGAAATCGAAAAACTGCTAAAAATAGTAAGTTGCCAAAAAACTATTTTGAGCCAGTTGGAAAAGGTGGGTGGCCACCGATATCCTCCTAGACTAATCCTCCCCCCTTAGGAAGAAATTGTATCCATTGTGTTGAGTGCCCCCATCAAATGAGGAATTTTTTGTTGAATTTGGCCCCAGGTGAGCCACTTGCCTTGGTGCAGGAGTTGCCCTGCTTTGACAACCCGATAAAGTTGGATCCTCTATTGGCAAGTGACCTTGACCTGTCTATCAAAAATATGATCAATGGATACCCATTCCATGCAAACGGGATTGAGTGTTGTTGGTGTCAAATGTTTTTTTATCTCTAAGGTGTCCAATAATGGTGGAAAATAAGGCTGAAGGAGGTCCACATTGAACACGGGGTGCAAGCCAAGGAAGGGAGGAAGGCTGAGATTGAAAGAATCATTACCCACAACCTTGGTGATGGTGTAAGGTCCATAATGAAGTGGACAAAGCTTCCGATGAGGCCCTATATGACGTTCTTTATGCAAGTGCAACCAAACTTTGTCTCCCACCTGAAACTGGTGTGGCACCCGGTGTTGATCATGACGCTACTTGTACTTGGAATTAGACTTCTGTAAAATATCCCAAACCTGTTGGTGGATGTGTTGGATACACTCAATGAAATCGGTGGCTTTTTCAACTCCAGTTGGAGCATGTGACTAGTATGCTTGGGTGACCGAAAGGGGTAGTGCAACATCCATGGGACCCAATGGTTGAAATCCCAACCCCACCTGAAAGGGGATATGGTTGGTTGAGTTATATATGGCTATGTTTTAGTTCTGTTGAACATAGGGAAGACTCTCATCCCAGGTGTTAGGGTGCTTGGAATAGTACATGCACAGGATGTGCACGATCATCTAGTTGATGACCTCGGTTTGGCTATCCATTTGAGGGTGGAAGGTAGTGGACTTGGTGAGCTTGGTGTCCAGCAGTTACCAGAGGCTCGACCATAATGTACCGAGGAAATGTATGTCCCAATATGAGATAATGTTTTGTGGGATCCCAAAGTGTACCCAGACTCGTTCAAAGAAGAGCTTAGCAGTGGCTTCCGTTGTGATTCTCTTCTTGCAGCTGGCTAGAATCACCATATTGGAAAAGTGATCAACAACCAAAAAAACACGATCATTTCCCCGCTTGGTGGATGGAAGGCCCGACATGTAGTCCATTGATATGGATTCCTAGGGCCTATCGGAAGTAGGTAGAGGAGTGTACATGCCTTGTTTCTTAGTGGTTGGGTTGGCAATAATGCAGGAAGTGCAGGACCAAATATACTTGTTGATATCATGTTTTAATTTCAGCCAATAGAAATGTTGTTGCAACACTGCCACTATCTTTTCCACGTCGAAGTGTCCTTCCACCCCATTGTAGTGGGCTTCCCAAATCATCTTCGCTCACTCGCTTGATGGAACAAAGAGATGGCCTAGATGGCAGAACATCCCATCCTGAAGATGGAAATTAGTGACAGTTGTGTTAGTGCCCAACATCTGGTAGGTGTTGGAGAAGTTAGGATCTCTCTCATAGAGGTGGGGCCATCCAGAGGTCTCGTGGTTGCAAGAATCTAGCACTGTTGTGAGTGTTGCGACTGGAGGTCGGATAAGGCAATCAATGAATTGGTTGGTACTTCTTGTTTTATACTTGATGTTGAGGTGGAACTGCTGCAAATATGTGGACCACTTCTTATGGCGGTCATTCTGCAATTTTCCTTGTGTCTTCTTAAACTACAATGACTTATGATCAGTGTGGATGACTATCTCCTTCCCGAGAATGCAATGCCTCCACTGACAATAGGCTTTCAAAATGGAGTACATTTCTTTGTCGCAAGTAGGGTACTTATGAATGACATTTGATGGTGTCTCACTATGATAGGCCATGGGGTGGCCTTGTTGAGTGATGATTGTGCCCACATCATAGTTTGAAGCATATGTCTTAATATTAAAGGGTCGTCGCAGTCCAGGTAATGAAAGCATTGGGGATGAGCACAAGCATTGCTTCAGATCATCGAACGTTTTTTTTTTGGGATAGGCCCCACACAAATTTTTCCTTTCCACCACCCCTAGTTGTTTATCTAAGGGTCCATGCGATATGGGAGAATCCCAACATGAACTTGTGATAAAAAAATGGTAAGGCCTAAGAAGCTTTGAAGCTCAGTGAGCATGGTTGGGGTTGTCTAGTCACAAATGACTTAGATCTTGGTTGGATCAACATGCACACCATGTGCATCAACAATGTAGCCTAGGTAATCAACCCTATCCATGTCGAGGGAGAATTTTTCCAAGTTGGCATATAGCTTTTGCTGCCGCAGAGTGTACAAAACCTGTTGAATATGATGCAAGTGTTCTGCCCAAGTCTTGTTGTAGATGAAGATGTCATCCAGATACACCACCACAAAAGAACTAGTTAAAGGCCACAATATATTGTCCATCATCCTCATGAAAATTTGTGGGGCATTTGTCAAACCAAATGGCATGACCAACCATTCAAAAAGACCTTATTTTGACTTGAAGGTAGTTTTCCATACATCTATTTGTTCTATTTGGACCTGATGGTAGCCAAAATTCATATCAATATTATTAAAGTATTTCCCCCCTTGAGCTGATCAAGGATATCGTCGATTCAGGGAATCAGGTACTGGTTCCTGAATGTGATTTTATTTAGGGCTCGATAATCAATGAAGAGTCGTCAGGTCCTGTTTTTCTTCTGCACCAGCACGATTGAGCTTCCACAAGGTGATGAGCTGGGTCAGATGTTCCCCTTGTGGATCAACTCTTGAATCTAAAACTTGATATCCTCATTTTCTAACAGAGAGCGACGATAGACTGACCCATTAGGTAGCGATGCATCAGGGGTCAGATCGATGGGATGCTTGATCTGACAGTGCATAGGTACCCCAGTAGGTGATGAGAATATGTATTTGTATTCTTCCATGACCTTAGCCACTTGCTTCTACTACATGGAGAGATAGACTGGGAAGGTCTTGGACATGGCTGCAACCTTTCTCTCACTCTGAGAGAGAATTACGAAGAATACAAACTTCCCGATATAAGAAATGACCTTCCTACATTTCTTGGCAGGGATCAAGGAAATAGCACTAGATGGGACTACCTCGAGTATCCTATACAATTTCCTGTTCAAAGTAATAATAACACTGCAAGGCCTAGAATCATATGCATCATGATGTTTCCATAAATAAGGTTGGCCCAAAAGAACATCACAAAATGCAAGGAGAGAAACATCACACAATACCTAATCTTTGAATGGCTTGATGTCGTATGACAGGAGGCATTGATGGTTGATGCGAAGATCACTTCCTTGATGGAGCCATATGATAGTGTAGGGTTGCAGGTGCAACATTTTCGGCAAGGCTACCCGCTTGATGACCTCTGATTATATGAGGTTCTTCTGGATATCGCTATTAATGATGGAGTGAAACAGAGGGCCTTTCACCCACATCTATGAATGAAAGAGGTGCTCACCTTCCTCTAGCTCATCAGGTTCACTGGGATGGATCTTGGTGGTAGAAATAATGGAACTGGGTTATGCGTCAATGATTCATCTCTCATTTTTCAGTTCTGACTCATAGTCGGAACCCGCATCTGATTTAGAGGCGTTTACCTTAGCCACCAATGAATTCTTTGAGCGATAATCAATAGTGTTATTCCATAGGCTCTTATTGAAGTCGCACCACTTCCCAATATCTTTCTTCATCTTCCCATTGTCCTTCTTTTCTTGCAGCTTAGAATGGTTGTCTTGAGGTTTCCCATATTTTCTTTGTCCTTTGTTCTGCAGGTTGGGGCTACCCTTACCCTGCTTATGATGTGAGGGGTTCCCAGACCAAAACTACAACATCTTTTGTTTAAGATTCTACTTGATTTTGACGACATATCGATAGGTCGCGCCCAAAGATGAGATGTCCAAAAACTCCATTTTCGTTTGGATGTATCTATGCATATTGTTGCGGTACTTGAGCAATGGATGTCACTCGTAATCTTTGATACCCAACTTGATGTGCAAGGTATGGAAGACATTGGTGAACTCTGGCACTATTTGGTCTCTTTCCTGCCACGGCGTGGTCCATCTTATATACAAGTCGTCATAAATTCCAACAGGGTAGTATTTTTCCTTAATAAAATCCCTAAAGGAACCCCAAGTGGGTGTTTTTATCACTCCAGGAAACTCTCCTAGGCTGTATCTCACAGATGCCTAGTAACTTAACCTTTTTGTAATTATTTTCTCAATAATGGGTGTGGGTTTATATCAAGATGAATATCTAAATCACTAGATTGTATCTTCAAGACAATCTAGCCATATTCATGTAGTACAAGGCCTTCAAGAGCTATTATTAGATAGGTTTGTAGATCAAATAGATAAGAAAACCAATCAATTAACCAGAACATACATAATGATATATATGATGGGTCAACAAACTAGCAAAGGATTCTTATGATTCTTTCTTAACAATCAAAGGTAAGATGACAGTTACCATGGGACCTTTAAACATAGACAAAGAAATGATTCCAACTCATAGGCATAGAAAAAGATAAAGAGAGTTTGATAATAACAATGAAAGAAGCGTGTAGGCTTAATATATTAAAGAAAGTGTCTTTATCACAATAACAGTGAATTACAGAACTCAAAATCGAACCCTTTGTTAATCAAATATTCTGGGCTTTATAGCCTTTACAAATAGTTTCAAAATCCTAGAATACTGGATCGAATTTTGCCTAAAATAGAGAATCAATAACTGGCTCAATAAAATAGGCAAAGATCCTATAAACTAGGTCAATTCATATCCTTGAATGATCTTTATGTCCTTCGGATTCTTTGGTAGGTGCAGTGAGCCTTCCGAGGCTGCTGGATTGTATATGATATGAGAAGAGTTGAAAATGACACCTGCTGACAGTCCAACAACTTTATATCCCTGAAAATAGCTAACCGACTTTGACCTTTCTATCTTGTAGAGCATCTCCAAAATCAAAACAAACTCTTTATAAGGATGTCATTAATTGTTGTCCATCGATTGGAACCATTCCTGAGGCTTTTGGACAAGGAAAACTTGGATTTGTGCAAAAATATTAAGTTCCTGCCTTATCAGTGCTTTCAGTAGCTATAGTAGACAGAATTCAGACCAATTAGCTAATGAAAGCTCTATTTTCGGTGGCTAACGAACAATCGAAATGTTCACCTAAGCCACCAAAAGGTTTGTTTCAGTGAAATTATCAAAATTTCAAAAATACCTTTTGTCTTAGCTCAAAAACGCCTTAGGGATGATCTTTTAAGGCTTATGCATCTTCCTCAAAGACTGTAGGATTACTAGTTGCCTCTGGTTCATTGCACTGAACTGCCACCTCTGCTAGGGTTTCAAGAGTAGCATGTGTTTGAGCCTGGTGTTTTGAAGACATATCTTGCTTCCTCAAAGCCCTGACCTTTTTCTTCAAGACCTGAGCTACTCTCCATAAGTTGTTGTAATCTTTTACAATCTTGTCCTTCTTTTTCTTTTCCTTTATGCTTTCATGAGCTAAGATTTCCAAGGATGACTTTCTTTATGCAAAGTTTTTCGATAGAGTTTCATATCTGGTTTTAATTACCCTTTCTAGCACTTCTTGTCCAGCTAACTTCTTCTTAAGCTTCTTGATTTCCTTTGATTTACTCTTCTTCACTCTTTTTGTAGATGAGGCATCTGCAATTTGTGGTTCTTGTTCTTCTTGAGGTGTAGGTGATGGAAGGTCTTCATAAATTGTTGTGAATATATCTACAAAAATGGAATTTTCACGCCCTGTGGTAACTGAATCCTTGTGCCCTGTTTCAATCTGGTGCTCTTCATCCTCCGAGTCTGTGTAAGGAAGATTAAGAATGCTTTTTTTCACTGGGGATTCTTTGGCCTTATCTGTTTCACTGCTGAAGTTCAATTTATTCTTAGTTTTATTAAGCTTAGAGGAAGGAGAGGGTTGATTAACTGGAACTGGAGAGATAGCTCTCCTCCTCCTCTTTCCACTTTTGGGAGTAGAATACTTCTTGGAATGAGGACTCTTTTTACCTTATGGTTGTACATAAGTCTGAAAATCATTCCAGAATAAGAAGTAATTCCACTCTTTGCCTCTTCTCTGCAACAACTCACAAACCAAAAGTTTAATTATACCATGGTGGGATAGTCTACCTGCAACTTTATTGGGCTTGGCCTTGACCTGATGAGCCATTTTGGATAAGCTTCTATGGAGAAAATAGGGCAGATTGAGTGGGTTTCTACCAGTAAAATGATTCATGAGTTTGAAATGGTAAATCATCACCCTATTGTATCTAAATTCACAAGTTATATAGACCATAATGGCCTTTAGTAATTGTTTCCATTTCTCTTTAATAAAAGACATAGGAATGTCTTTCTTCCATATTAAATCCTTGCGTTCTGGTTTCAAGTAAGACCTGAATTCAACATTTTTTGTGACAATGGTTTTAAACCATTTTTCTCCCGTCCTGTGAAGCTCTATTACCCCTCTATGAAAGTTTCGTCCACCTCGAATTCATCTCGATCGATGACTGATTTCCTTCCATCGAAATTCAGGGCAAAGGCTTCTGCTACCTATTGGTGAGAACTCTGTAATTTTTTACAAAAATTATAACAACTTGCGTCCCTGAACAATTGGCATACCTCCGGGTGTGATTCCAAGTAACTGATGTCATCGAGCTCTTTCCTCAAAGTTGATCCTCCTTTCTTCATCTGTCGTTATGCTCCTGTACACCTGCGATTGAAAAATCAGATTTTAGTGGAAAGTTGCACAGCGTAAACTTAGGGAGATTCGGCTTGGCTGTGACAGGGACGAGAAAAATGAGGTGAGCATCATATCTTGGCGCTAATTACAAGGGATCTGAAAGAGAATATTGTGATTTGAAACAATAATGGTTGATGACTGAGAGGTACGTAACCATGTAGTTTGATGAAACAACGATCTGAAGAGATTCTCTATATCATGTAGAGATCAGCTCCCGGTCATGAACAGTTCGTTCTCCTGTCTTTTCGGCAGCTAATTTCAATTATAGAAATTCAAACCCAATGATTTAAACATGTGAAAGGATGTGTTGACTCCTCCCCCGCTCCTGCGATTTCGATGGCTAAAATAGCCCCGAGTTTCTTTGTTTAAGCTACCGAAAGCTAAGGCTTTCAGTGGCTAATGAACAACCGAAATGTTCTCCTAACCCACCAAAACCTGAGATTTGAATTAGATGAAATAAAAAATAAATGAAAGTTTATTCTAACTTTATTACATGCATAGCGTTCTAAAAATGAGCTTTAAAAAATTAAAAATATATTTTTTAAAAGACATCCTATCACCTAAAATGAAATAACTCGATTGATTTATTTGAGGAGATAACATTGGCTCCTATTGGCGGTGAAAGCCTCCCTGTGAGGTTTCAAGAACCACCGAACCAATGCCTTTCCTATAAAACGAAAATTCAAACCTATCTACCAGTGTTTCCATGGGGCATGGATTTATTTTGCAAAAACTAAAAAACTAAAAATAAATTTTACAATGACAAGGCCTTGAAGCCTTAGATGAAATAGAGTTTCAGAAAATGCCCATTGACTAGGCCACCAAACATTTCTTCACCTTCCAGACTTTGCAGAATGAAGGTGTTGTTGTGTTGTACTTGAGTTATCATGAAAGGACTGGTCCACAAAGAATCAAATTTGTTGTGCTTGCCTTTATCTTGTGCGAGAGCATCCCATTTCAGAACCCAGTCACCAACCTGAAAGTTGTCCACCTTTTCTTTTATGTCAAAAGTATCCTTGATCCTCTTTTGATGAGCTTCTGATTTATCCACCAACTGTTCTCTGACCTACTACAATTCTACCAAGTCAAGCATTCCTCGTACCATATCATTTGATTCAGTTTGTTCCTCCTGAAAGAATTTAGCCACTGGTAGAAATAACTGAATGGGGAAAATGACATCAATGCCATAAACCAGTTTGAAGGGAGAAGTTCCTATGGATTTCTTTTTAGTCACTCTGTCTGCCCAAAGAGAAAACTTTAGTTTGGAATCCCAGCTCCTTTGATTTTCCTCCAACAACTTTTTGATGATTATGACTAGAATCTTATTGGACGACTCAATAAGACCATTGCCTTGAGGGTGGTAGGAAGTAGACTGTACCAATTGAATTCCCATTGACTTACACATGTCAACCAATGAATCAATTTTGAAGGTTGTTTCATTATCTGTCACTAGCCTTTTTAGGCAGCCAAGTCTTATCAGAATTTTTTCATAGAGAAACTTCATGACAACCTGATGAGTGGCATTTCTAGTGGGGATTGCCTCTATCCACTTGGTAAAATAGTCAGTGGCTACCAGGATCCACTTATGCTGACCACTAGATGAAGGATTAATCTCGCCTATGAAATCTAAGCCCCACTATTGAAAAGGACCATTCACTACAATAGGTCTCAGGGGTAGAGATTTTAGTTGTTGTTTTACTGTGAATCTTTGGCACTTATCACAAGATTTCAAAAAGGCGCACACATCTGAAAAAATAAAAGGCCAGTAATACCCATCCCTTAGTATTTTATGAGTTGTGGTATTCCAGTAATGATGGCCTCCACAAATACTCGAATGAAACTGATGTATGACTTCAGCTGACTCATCTTTGTCTAAACATCTCAGTAGTAAACCAGTAGGATCTTTCCAATACAAAAGATTATCATTAATGCAAAATTTAATTGCTATGAGCTTAAGGGCTCGGGATTGAGTCATGCTAAGTTCAGGAGAAACCTCCAACTTCTGTAAAAAAATGAACAATACCTGAATACCACTCACATGAAGACAAATTCTCGGCCACCTGTTGGCTGTCATGTTGCTCTTCTGCTGCTACCCCTGTCTGCAAACTTGTTGAACTTTCCCCAATGAAATTTATGTCCAAAAGATCACAATTCTCTTCTGTCATGAGCTTGGCAAGGCCTTGGCCCTTTACCAACTTAGTGGGCTTCACTTCTATGTCAAACTCAATCAGCTTTGTGATCCATTTAGCTCTCTTTCCATCAATATCAGGCTGGGTCAAGACATCCTTCACAGAGGCTGAAGGAACATAGGCAATAACCTTTGCATGGAGGATATAAATTCTAAAAGATTTTAATGACTTAATGAGAGCATAAGCTTGTTTTTCTATAGGATCATACCTTTGTTCAGCATCCCTGAGTGATTTGCTGAAGAAATCCACCGGGTGATCAAGACCTTCATCATCTTTTTGTAACAACACTGCTACCACTGTGTCATAGGAAGCAAAAGAGAAAATATAGAAATTCTTGGTGTAATCTAGACTGATTAGAGTGGGAGATTCCATGATAGCCTATTTGATATCCTGAAATTAACTTCTTGCATTGTCTGTCCATTTTATCTCAAATCCATTTTTTAGCATAGAGGTTATATGTTTCACTAACTCAGCGAAATTAGGAATAAACCTTCTGAAAAAATTTATCTTACCGAATAGCGATTAGATATCCTTATTTGACCTTGGTATGGACAACTTCTGAATTGCTTCCACCCGAGATGGATCAATTTTCACTCCCTCTGCTGAAACAATGTGGCCTAGGAGCTTACCCTTCTTGAGATCAAATTGAGACTTTTTGGGGTTCAGCGAAATATCGAACTGTCTACATTTCAAAAATACTCTTTTCAGATGCTTCATATGCTCTTCATGACTACTAGAATAAATTGTGATATCATCAAGATAGATGAGGACAAACTTGCCCTTCTCTCCCATGAAAGTTATGTCCATGGCCCTTTGAAAAGTGGCCCCGACATTCATTAGCCCGAATGGCATCTTGGCGTACATGAAGGTACCCGAAGGAGTAGTAAAGGCATTTTTTTCTTGGTCATCAAGGTGTACAGAAACCTGGTTATAGCCTGAGAATCCATCTAGGAAAGACATGACAGTGGCCCCTGAAATTCTTTGCAGCAAGTGTTCCATCATGGGTAGGGGATAGTTTTCTTTTCTTGGAGCATTTATTTAAGTTTCTAAAATCAACGCATAACCTAATCTCACCATTTTTCTTTCTCACTATTACTAGGTTTGCAATCCATTTGGAGTATCTTAATGAGATTATGATTTTGGCATCAAGGAGCTTTTTTATTTCTTTTTCAATTACATGCAATAAGAGAGGACTGATAGGTCTCAGCTTCTGTTTGAAAGGGATGGTGTCTTTCTCAAGGGGAATCTTATGTTGAATGACATCAGGATTATAGGTTTTTAGATCACTGTATTTCCAGGAAAAAACATCAACAAATTCCTTCATAATGTTGCAATATTCTGACCTCTGGTCAGCAGTTAATTTATTGGATAGATTTATGAATTTAGGATGACTTTGGCTTCCTATATTGTGCTCATGGACAACAAGATTCGTTTCCTTCTTATCAAGTTTGTAGGGGACATTGTTTTGGTCGAAAAGCTTCTCAAGAGGCACCAAACCCCGAGGTATATAATTGTTGGGCAACTGAACAATATCATGTTGACCCATTTTATTTTTTATCTTAGGCTTTTTGGATTCCTCTACATTTTGATTTTCCTAGTCAATATGCATATCAGAAAATTCATCTACCACCTGGAGAAAGCTACTAAGCTCATCATCATCTTCAAGGACTTTCCAATATTTGATATTGTCGGGCAGGGATGGTCTATATTTGACTTGGATTTCATATTTCAGTCTAGGAGGCATGGGAGGAATGAACATACTGGCTGAGACAGCAAATGAATCAACAAGGTGATTCATAGCTCTGGGTATATAAGAAATATCAAAAATGGAAAAGGAGTCCCTGATTTTCCATACCTTATCCCTGTAAGCTTTCAACCTGACATGTTTTGTTTGGAAAGTACTATTCACTTATTGTATGATGAGATCCACATCTCCAAACACCTTTAGTCCTTTGATTCCCATCTCCTTGGCAGAATTTACTCCCAACAGCAAAGCCTCATGCTCTGTTATATTGTTAGTAGTTTTGAAATCAAGTTTAAAAGACAAATGAATAGCCTCTTTTGAATGAGAAATCAAAACTACGCCTACACCTGTTGAGTCTTTGGTACTGGCACCATCAAATAACATGCTCCACACGGGATTAATCTCTCCATCAGTCTGCTGATAAGTAGGCTTTGTGAGCTGCAATGGAGTTGGCTGAGAATAATCTATTTACAGAATGCATGCCCCAAAGTTTGTGTCTTATGCATAGATGGGATGGTTTACAGAATTCTTTCGATCACTTATGATGTAGGCAAGTTGATTTTCTCTATAAAGTCTCTTTATCTCTCCTCCAAACACCAGGACTGTGGCATACAAAAGATCCATCTACAAGGCACCTCCTAGCCTTTTTCTCCATGAACGTGACAAGAGGAGGTTGAACTTGGGTGGGATATCAACCACTACAACATCCATTACCATGCTTCTCATTGGCAGCTGGGTAAGGTTTATGACAAGGTATTTTATGAGGCCGAGGCATATGACTTTCCTAGAGTCGAAAGAGAAGAGATCATGGTAAGGTTTTGTGATGTCAAGCCCAAGCTCATCCACCATTGCTTTAGGCATATGATTGTGTGACGCTCCTGAGTCAAGCAAGCAGTTGTGAAGGATCTTGTCATGGATATTCAGGGATATGTAGAAGGGTGGACAAGAGTCATCTCGGTCCTCTACCATAGGTCCTATAGTCACTGTGGGCTTGTCATATTGAAGGTTTACATAATCAGCAGTT